>JBBPSN010000212.1:0-10573 GCA_038093615.1 Austroboletus olivaceoglutinosus | reverse complement strand
TGAGACGTATCGTTGCTGAAACATGTTTTCTGTGTTCTTTTCCGCTGCAGTAATTAATTTTTGCAATCGGGTAGATTCAGAGAAGGAGAAATTCTCGACTTTGGTAGTAAATAGAAGTCTTCTATCATGCGAGGGTAATGATGGTGCAGGTCTGGCGAATAGCTTGGCCAATGTAGGTGACCATGAGAAACAAGGACAAGGGTTCCTTCGTGATGGTATGAAAGAATACTGAGATGTGGGAATAGCGGTGGAGCCTTGTACATTGTTCAAGATCTGCCGAACGCGGGTGAGGTGCCCTTTGAGTTCCAAATTATGATGGCATTTGGCAAAGAGACTTTGAACATTAGATGTCAGTTTCGCCACATCATATGAAGCAGGATTGAGTGAGCACTGCAAGGGTGTCACGCGTAGCCAAACGTTCAGAAACTGTCTGACAGCCGCATTGGCGTCGATATTTTTTCGCTCGTTGTACAACTGTAATTGATGTTTTCTCCATTTTTTATTGGTTGTCGTTTCATTATTTGCAGGCTTCAAGTTGCTTTCTGGACTACGCTCGAAAGGGTACGTCCAGTTGAGAACATAACTATGGAGGGTGGTCGAAGAAGGTTCGTATCCTTTTGACAGGTCATAGGACTCATACTTCGGTGGATTCTCCGCACAGAACCGTGAATCAGTGGCAAAGGCCACGAACACCGGGACCAGGTCTCTAAGCTCTGCAGAGGCATATGCCATTGCAGGCAGTGAGAATAGCAGTTGGGACCATTTTTCTTCATCACTCCTTCGCAAGAGATTGTATGCCATTAACCAAATCGATGGAAGATCTGGAGCCAACCACGACCTGTCATATTGGAGAGACAATATGACATCACCAGATACGATGTCCGTCCATGACTTCAACAGGTCCAGTACAATGTTCTTGTTGGTCACTGAGTCGGCTCTCCGGCGGTAAACGACACGAGCCACAGTATAAGCACGATGCTCTGCCGAGCTAGCTTCCACCAGATCTCTGGAAGAAAACCAGACGTCAACATTTTCTCTGAAAAGCTGCTCGTTAACGTCCGGTGGGTACATATGTATGGCTCGTTGCGCGCTGCGTCCTAGCAGTTGCTCGTCGCGTTGCGGAAAATCTTCGAACAGCGTGCTTGATGAACTCTCGTTGAACAGCTGAACTCTTTCATAGTGTTCCTTTATGGCTTTGCAAACGAGGTACAGCCCGTGATGCTGAGAATTCACGGGAAGGTCCACCCACTCCACCTTTTGCATGCGTTTGAGATGATTGGGGTACCACGTGCGCGAAGGGCATATGGATGCGATCGAATGGAGGAGCTCCGCATCACGAGAAGAGAACTTCATGATCGACCAACAGCCGGCCGACCGGAGAAGAGATAACGCTTCCTCTGTACCCGACCTGCCTGTGAGGGGATCTGGGCCACAACCGCTTGTCAAAGCGTGCAAATAAGCACAGAAGAGTCTATTTGTCAAGTTTGCGTTCCCAGCCAAGTATCCCACGTCGGTATTGGATTTATAGGTCTGGTATGTGATCCGGCGAAGGGCGGAACCGCGGGTGTCGATCTCAACTCGAACGTGATGATCATCTCTCTGGAATGAAACCTTGCCCTCCGGAACGAGGACGCACCGCGGGACAAGGCCATCCGCGTAGATACTGTTTTTGAGCTTCGGCCGAAGAACAAGCTGATTGACCAAGCCAAAAAATGTCCCGATAGATTGGTCCTCATCGTAAACCATGTCCCGAAGGTTGTGAGATTGGAGATCTCCATTTTCATTGATGAAAAAGGAAAGACTGTAACGAGGTAGAGACACAGATAGTTGCAATGATGTCGAAGATTGGTAGGAGTCGATCGAGGACACGGTAACGATGAGATTCTGCAGGTTGTCAAGTGGTTTTAAGAGGCGTGAAACCATGTCCCAGGATTTGCTTCGAACGTCTACGAGGAATTCGCGCCCTCTATACATGCGATAACGCCCTTGATATGCACAATAGATCCTCCAGTTCTCCGGAGAAGTCTGCCAAAGGTTGTCGGTGGGGCGAATCTCCATAATGAATGCAGAAAGATTCAGCCAATGAGCATGACCCTCGATCAGTACTGCTGGCAAATCTCCTTTCAGCTTTTCGGCAGGTATGAGCTCAATTATTTCCGAATTGCCCGTGATTGCTCGTATCACGAGATCCTTATCTCTGAGAGAAAAGTACAACTGTGCAGTAGTACGCTATGTTAGTTTCTGTAATATATGCCATACCTACAAAGGGTGCTCACCTGATGATTGGCAATCCGAGCTGAGTAATCCATGCCTGGAAGATCACCTGGTATCGCATCAAGTATTTGCTGCACAAGTCGTCAATAACCATAATCAGGTTGAACGTGAGAAGATGCACCTTGCCAAAAAATAGGGTGTACAATGGATGATTCCAGATTTCGTTTGGCAATCGTCCGAGTGGCCTCCCATCAACCAAAAGTGACCCATCAAGTAAGTTAAAGTGTACCACTTGCGACTTCTGGCTAGTCGTTGGCGCTGTTGTACACGAAATCCAACGTGAATTCGGACTTGATAATGTCGCCCACTTCGAACCTGGACGGTAGTCAGGCCAAACCCAGCCGATCGCAAGATTGACACCTTGATCGTCCGGGTCGGCCTGAATAGCGCCCCTTACGACACTCTCCAAAGTCAGGGAGAGACGCCTGTTTCGCTCAAGGAGTAGTTGCGAATAGGGGGAGAGGGAGGACACATTGGCAGGCGTGTGGTAGTGGATCAACATAGCGGAAGAAAGCAAAACCTTGATATCATCCGCTATGCAAAGAACCTCCGGGATCATGGAAAAATCGACATCAAACGTGCTTCGACAAACGGAAGCGGCATCCCGTAAAAGCCCACGGACGTCTTCGTCGCCCGGTACCTTCATGAGTTTATCCGATAGTTCCTGTAACCAGGAGAATATCTTGTGACGTGAAACACGAAGAAGTTCGAGCGATTTCTGCAAGACAGTCGGATTGTGGTTGGACGCAAGAAGGCGGCGAAGCAAGAGGGAAATGGTATCCATCGTGACCACTTCCAACCAATTTGCTTCCACATCCAAAAGCAGTTTCTCAAGTTCATCCAGAAGTGCATGGCAAAAGGAGGGCTGTTGTATCTCCTGATGCCATGTCAACTCTGCATGTTCAAATGGTCCGACTTGAGAAACTGCTTGAGCCAATAGAAGATGGACTTCAGGACGATTGAAGCTCAAAGATCGAGCTCGAAGTTCTCGCAAGATGTTGAACCACTGAAGTGAGCTGCCGCTGCGCAATTGACCGAATGCGATGAACTCGTGGATGGAAAGGTCATTGTGACAATCAGCTTGGTTTGCCATGATTTCATTCGACATGTGGGAAGTGGCATCGACGTATTTTTGCAGGTTCTCATAGGGTCCTCTAGGAAGATGGTAGATGAATTTTCTTTCGGAGTCTTCATGGCCTAATGCGCCTGAGACAGCAATACGAGCATGGCTGTCAAACCCGTAAAACGATAGCCCGTTGTTGACGCAAACCCGTTCTTGGGTACTGGGGATGCGTGGTTTCTTGTAATGTGTGGTGGCAAACGGTTTCGTGTCGGAGGCAAGGGTGACACGCGACCTTGGATGTTGTACAAAAAAAGGACGGAGAACAGTATATTTAGGGAGTTGGATGTAGGGAGCTGCTGGCTCGGTAGACGGAGTGCAAAGATCAACCAAAAGATGAAGTGTGGCAGTGCGCCACATGTTGAAGGAGACCGGACAATCCAATTCGAACACGACTGCTTCGGCGTGAAGCTCCTGCGCTGGTAATGGCCACTCGTGAACTTCTATCTTCATCTTCTTGAGTTGCTTATCATAACGACATCTGTTGCAATTCTTTGTCTTGCCATTCGTATGTATGTGGTCAGTTTGAGCAGCAATTTGCTGAAGCTCAGCATGACGAGCATTGGCTTTCTCCAGCTCAGCGATCTTTTGACAAACTTGCTCTTGCGCGACATCTTCAATCCGAGTCTTGAGATTCTGAAGCTTCCCAGATTTTCTATAAAAACGGACGGAAAAACTGTCCGAAGTAATGGCCGGAGAAAACACCGACCATCCACCTTTGCACAAAGAGTGGCGATAAGAGAGGTACTGGTATACACAGCGAACACGACGGAGGCTTGCTTCCCGGCAAAGCAATATGTTCTCGAGAAGGTCTGTGGAAACCTCCGGAGAGTAGTCGGCAAGGATAGGGGTTTCTTTGATAACTATTTTGTCGAGCGCAATCCAAAGTTCAATCATAGTCAACAACATGATGGACAGTAATTCTGGGTTACTCCCATATGTCGTCAGGGCACTCGATGAGTATTTGTTTGCCAGGATCTCCAGTTTTACGCAAGCTTCACTGTTGTCTGTAACTTGACTAACCCAGGAGTCGATAGCCTCCTCCACCGTACTTTCAACGTCGTAGAGTGCAACGACAGGCTCAGCACGATATGCTTCCTCGAAAAAGGCCCCATCAGAGGACAAAAAGTCATCAAGAACACCTCGACGACGATGTTCTGGATGGAAATGGGCAATAGGAGAATTGGTAGTCTGATTAGCCAGAGCACTGCGGATATAGTCGCGGCTATTTAGAAACGACAGTCGAGTGTCTCGGACCAGATCGAGCTGCGGGGGGTTCCAGAGCGGAGATACACGCTGAGCATCTTGGACCTGTTTCCATCTCTTGTCGAGAGATGAACGGAGGGATGAACATGTCTGTAATACAATGCAGGAGAGCCACTCGGGTGCAACGGAGCCAAGCTTCCATACGCGGCGGCTGATCTTGACCGACATAACGCGAAGCAAATCGTTGGGGAGTTCTACATGAGTGTTTTCCTTCGCAAGGCAACACATGAAGAAGAGTATGAACGTCTTGTAAGTAAGACGCCCAAGGGTAGATTGCGCCAGCGAGGTCTGAAGTGCAACTCTGATGATAAGCCAGAGCGATGAACGCCGCCACGGTAACTCTGATCTGTTCCACACCACATCATCTCCAATGCGTTTGCTAATCCGAACAATGTCGGCAGGGCATCCGACACTTCGCAAGATGCCGGTAAGCAACTCGGTGATGTATCGGGGGTGGGTAGTGTCTCGTGTTTCAACAATGGTGGAATTCGCTTTTACACTTGTGGGGGCCGCGTCAAGGACGTCGTCGTTCATGTGAACAAGGAAATTGGCGAGCTCAGAAAGAAAGCCGTCGTCATCGAAGACAGTACTGGGGATTTCGATGGCAGGGCCAGGATATGAGCAAATGAGCTTTCCTTGTGAAGCCATCACATTCTCGGCCTTTGGGGAGACCTCGAATGCTTCGTAAATGGTGATATTTCGCTGCTTTCTGAAAATGATTGCCGCATTCTGGGCTCGGATAAGAAATACACGGACGTCTATACATTGTCAGATTCTAGAATATTGTGGAGCGAAGAGTGGAAAGCATACCTCCAACGTTCACGTTACGCAGTTGGGAGATAATTTGGAGCCTGTCCAGGCTTTCCAACTGGACAGTGTCGCGTAGGTTGTCTAACATTCCAACGATAGCATCCCAGTGGCATGTTTCGGTCTCATGGAGATGGCGGCGGTAAAGATGCGCAGCAGAGGCAACTGTCGCAGCAAGAGTAAAGTCATTGAGGATGCTGTGGTCGTCTCCTCCGGGAAGTTGAAGAGGTAAAAACACATGAGTAAGGATGTATTTCAATGTGGGCAGGTCAGGAATATGGCGAAAGAGATATGGAGGCATTTCTGCAATGTCGGACGGATGGCGGGTTTGGAGGGCCCGTGCCTTGGGAACAAAGAAGAGCCTATCAGCGGATTAAGCGCTTGTCCACCATATTTGTTAATCTGTGGCGAGGATTTTGTTCCAAATTCGAGAATCGATGATCTCCCAGACGCTCGGGTGGTGAGAATCGAGAGACTCAACGGAGCGGGAAAAGAGATGGCGTCAGTGATTCACGAGCTAGTGAAATCCTTTGGGTACTATAGTCGGTCTCGCCGGGAAATTTGGCAGGGAAAAAGACGTGGGATAACAACATTATTCCGTGATTCACGAGCATGGACGAGCGTTGGCGGACCGAGTCGCTCCTCGGGTGAGTAAGAACAGGAAGATTTGGTGCCGACGGGGGCATTTGTAACTGTTTGCCAGGCTCATCAAGCTCATGCCAACTTCACTGCGACCTCAGGGTCGTCACAACATCTCTTGAAGATCGTCGAGCTCGTGTTTTCCAAGTTACTTAATAGGTTTGACAACGGACAATGCATCACAAGACAAGCAGACGTAAGTATACCGCACGAAGATAATCACTGTTGGCAAGTGCCAAACCACACAAGGACGCGTAGCCACGTCATAGTAACTATGACAGAACACAGATCGCGATCCCGCTAGTCGCTAGTAGGAGTGCCGACAGCAAATCTGATCAAAACGGTGGATGCTAGCTACTAACCTGCTGACCCGGGAGGTAAATGCATAGATAATATTACAGTGGGACGGAATACCCAGTGTTCAAAAACGCGCCTAGGTATGCATCTGCTCGACCAGCTTCATCTCCTGCGGCGCACACACCTCCCAAACCGCTTTCAACACCTCCGTTCCCGGATCCACGTCACACACCCACTCAAACAACCCCGCCTGTTTGCCCTTGCGCCCAGCCGTCGTCGACCACCGCGCCACACAGCCCTCTTCGACCGACACGCTTCCCTCGTCGATCTCCGCCAACCCCCGTGGTTCCTTGAGCATGATCGTGATACGGGGGTCCGCCGGCAACGGGATGGCACTCCGCACGATGACGCCCCGGATCGCCTCCGCGTGCGTGTTTTGGATGACCGTCGCACCCGTGTACGTCGTCGTGGCTTTTCCTGTGAACGTGCCCACCGAGGGGAGTGCGTCCGGCGCATGGTGGTGGATCGCCTTTACGCCAGTGTCCACCGCGAGGGGGCATTCCAGTATCTGCGGCGATTCTGTATTCTGCGGGCAAATGTTATACGAAAATATACATCGATAGGAATGTGAATGGACATACGTGAATCTTCGTGGACGACACGTGTTTGTCGTTCAAATAAGTCTTGACGGTTCCAGGAAGCAGGACGAAATTGCTCGTGTTTTTAACCTCGCACTGAACGTTTTCGACATCGGTTATGGTTGAACAAAAGAAAGAGTGTACACACTATATAGTAGACCCGAGTGTCTATGCTGGGCGTTGCAACACGCATGAACTCGGCTTGCAGAGAGATCGAGGCAACCAAGACGTGATGCGCGGCGTGGTCCGTAGGAATGAATACATGTCCATTAGCAATATGAGTGATCGGATCCTTGTTACCCTGTATGCCCGAGTTTCAAGGTTGTTAATACATTTGACAACATCGAATGATGAGCACGGCATACATGAGTAATGAGTTGAGAAACTGTTTGAGATCGAGCTTCTGCTTCGGGTGTGTCGTCCAGTTCTGGGTGCTGAACCGGGTGAACGGGTGCATGAAAAAGTTGTCCCCCCATCACACTGGCAGACTCCATCGGTGATACGTGGCGTTCTGCAACATTATGCTCACATCGCGAGGTACCGACAGTCGTCTCAGGCAACCATGTGGTTTCTGGTAGACGGCAATAGCTTGGCGACGGCGGGGAGCCAACATATCGGGGTCGGTAGCCTCGTGGGCGAGATGGCGACCGTGGTCGCTCAGTGGGCACGTTCGTCGGTCTGTGCATCGGATTGAGACTGATATCAACCCTCTTGGGCTCGGGGAGCTGGATCAACTGTGACACCTGGTCCGCTGTCGTCAGCGCCAAGCTCACGTTCTCCCAGTTCTCGCCCGTCCACTGCGTGACGCTACACCGAAAGTCGAGCCGCACCGCCGAAGACGGCGTATCTTCTGTCATCGCAACGTGCAGATGGTATTCTGGTTTCCAGGAAACTTGCCTGACGACTGACGAAATCATCGTCAAGTAAGTATCAGCGTTCACCTGATTGCGATTCGGCGTACCATAGGTCACGGTGAGCTGAGCGGCTTCCACAGATGCTTGGCAGTTGCAAGCCAAAACGACCACGAGCTTGACCGGTAAATCTTTATTGAGCCTTGCCAGACGCTGCGTCTCGTCCCCGATTTTACTCCCAACCTCTGCTAGCTTACCGTCTAGTTCTGCAATCACACCAGAGCGAGCAACTCCGGTTTCGACAAAGTCGTCAAAGAAAGAGATTATCTGGACTGCCTCTGGTTGGTGATGACTCTTGCCCTGCGCGAGCGAGTCCATGTAAGTCGTGAGGAACGTGAAGCTCTGCTCCCTGAGACGTTTTTCATCTTCGAGACGCTGCTTTTCCGCCTGAAGTTCAAGCAATGTCTGGCTAGAGGGCTCCAAAGAGGGGTAGGTAGCGTGATGGTGATCGACAATCGTCACGTTCCCTGATGTGGACGTTACTGAGACGTCCACAGATGGAATATTGGCTGGGAGATGGGCAATCTCGACAACCTGTGGCCCGTCCTACAATACCCTTTTAGAAACGGGGGCAAAACAGACCGCGAGACATCCTCTAGTACCTGAGAGCGAAGGAAGGGCAAGGAAAACGTGCGAGTGACCTCGGCACCACCCGAGCGAAATAGCTTGATAGACTTGATGGGAAACTGAGTCGCCTGGATGACCGTCGTGGCATCTTCCAAACGAGTGGCGACCATATTGGCTGCGAACACTCGGTGCGGATGAGCTGTGGACGCATGAAGGCGCACACCCAGATACTTTTAAGCACACTGCGACACAGGAAGTGCATAAATAAGCAATGCCCGCAAAGCTGCCGAAGCCGCATTATCGGCGAGTACCTGTTTTTCCCACTGGTAGGAGTACTTGCTGTGAATAGAACAGCAACTCTTCAATAACCGATCATGACAGGATCTTGCATGTTCTGATTAGAACCCCACTGCTGCTGGGCAGATCTTGAACATTGGAAGGGATGCAAGCGTCGACTGCAACGCAGGAAGAACATAAACGAGAACACGACGAGAACAAAATAAATCAAGAGCGATCCTCTAACGCTTCAAGCCTACCAACTTGCATGTTCAATCGGATCAGAAAAGCTGTTACCAGTTTCCAAACTATTGGGTTCACTTGCCTATTCCCCTCATTTCCTCCTGCCACCACCTCTGGAGCTTAGCAACCTCGTGTAGTTGGAACCCACGTGGTCGATGTCTGCCTATCAGCTTCCAAAGTGACGCTTGCTATGCTAGCGGATTCGCCGACGACTTCAGTTCAAATCAGTAGGACAACTTTATGCCGTTAACGCTTAAGGTTCTTTCGTCACGGGACCTGTCCTCCAATCAAAGCTCTCAAAAGTCGACGAAAAAGGTAATTAAGGGTCCGCCAAAAAGTTTTTTCTCGAAAACTGGTCAGGACTGGTCAGGACCTGCTGTCTGGTTCACTGATAGGCTTGGCTCTGGTTCTTCTCTCGCGCGTCTGCTCCTCTTGTCACATTCACATCCCGGAAGTCGCGCGAACGAACCAATATCATTGGTAGGGCCGCTCGAGTGTAGCAGTACTGAGTGTAGTCAAGCAAGGGTGAAAGGACCAGCTTGCGTAGACTCGAGAGCCTTGGACCGACGTGAACCATCCCCAGTCTAGCATTTGATGTACATCTAACTCGTCTTATACGGGGATTTGGTCGCTTCGAGAAAGGCAGCCAAGTGATGCGAAACGATAGTGATTATCATGAAAATAAAATGTATTGGCGTCGACGAGAGTTGCACGATCGGTCGCCAGTCCTAGGTCGCACCGACAAACACGATCCCCATCCCTACCGAAACGACCAATCAGCTCACGAAGGAAAATCATCAGCCAGAACAAATCAAACATGGCCAGAATCAAGCATGGAAGAGGGTGACCTTGGGGTAGTTGAGAGTGTCCTTTCCTGACGACTCTAAATAATATGCGATAATAACTCCACGAGTGTGATAATGCGAGCACAGACCAACGGTGGGGGACAGCGACCCGTGATCAGAGGAAGAAGATGCAAGTATGCATCACAGGTATATGGTAAATCACCATTCCTTCCGAACCCAAGGATTAGATACACCCGGCATCGGATCAAACTCTAATGAATAAGCCTCCAGGAAAAAGAACCCTGGTGAATTAACAATCATACCTTGCACTATCCTGCGCTGGATCCTTCGCAGATCATCCAACGAGTACGTGTGTGAGGGAAGTGATGGAGAGACGGCTAAAGTGCACAACATCAACCAGAAAAGCATATTCATTGTAAGGAAAACACGCTTGCTAGAATTAGCTACACATACTGTTGGACATCAGCTCTTAACGCTTCCCAAAAATGCTTCGCGCGTCCGCGTCATCTCGACCTCGGAAGCGTCTGCAAATGAGAGGGCGCTCGGCTTTTGACAGCGGACAGTGATGGCTTCGATCCGAGGCATAATAGAGTTTGTATAGCTGGCGCATGCATTGTAGGCCGTTCCAATGATCGTATAGACAAGTTTTTCGAGTGTAAGATAAGTTGAACCTTCAATCATCTGTGTCGAGGTCCATCATGTTGAGGGCGAGCAGTCAAAAACACAAAA
>JBBPSN010000211.1:0-11560 GCA_038093615.1 Austroboletus olivaceoglutinosus | reverse complement strand
AGGGGACGTGGGATGGGATAACCCCTCCCCAGAAGGCCTGATCGTGGGCATGGCGGCGTATGGAAGACGTACCTTGTCAGCCAGCTCGGACGTGTCCACTGGTGCATCAGGATCAGGTTCACCGAACGCAGCGTTTCGATGCGCATTCTCCCATCGGTACGAGATCTGATTGGTCGAAAAATTCGTCTGTCTCAACAACCAAGGCGCCGAAAGACGACTCATCACAACGACGTACACTGAGCATCAAGGCTGAGAGCGCAGCCAAGAACATGAGGGTTCCAGACACTGGTCAAGGTGCGATCGCGTCAGCATCCTCGGTTTCTCCCCTCTAAGTCAGTACAGTTTTCTCACCTCCGAATCCACGGCTGTGTTCGACGGCGGTAGTTTACCAATACAATTGTCAGTCAGTCAGCGTGCAATGCGATAGCATCAGAAGAAGCTTAGTATCCACGCACAAATAGGTTGGTCCCTCGGTCAGGGGGTACAGGTGCGACCCCAAAATACTCCCCACTTGCCCGATCCCACCAAAGAGGGGCATGCCGGCCGCACGCTTCGTCTCCGATCCCAGGTTATGCGCGACTAGTACGGCAAAAAGATCATCAGCATCGTAAATCGGTGATGTCCCCCTTTTCGTAGGGGTCGGACACGACAAACATACACCATGCAAGAATGAGCCCCAGACTGGCATACGTGCCTGCAGCGACAAAAAACGTGGCGAGGTAGCGGATGTGAATGTGCACATGTGATACGACCAATAAGATCCTAAGTTTGCGGGAGGTGAGAGGGGGCATAGACACACGGCGTAGAAACGGACATGTAACCGATCCCTCCCAAGGTACATCCAGCAACGACCAAGAGCCCTCGGCTCTGGATTCTATCCGAAGCATACGACGTGATCACCAGGATCAGACCAGCAGCAGCATAGGGAGGAACAGTCATGAGCTGCGATAGCGCTGGCGCTGGAAGGGGTGCAATGGTCATTGTCCTCAATCCCTCTCCGAGACATGCCGAAGACGACTTACAATGACCCATTGTCTCAATGATCGTCGGTAAGAAAGCCGACAAAGAGCCAAGGGCGCAGTTGAGCCCGAAGTACATGATACCAGCAACGTAAATCTAAAACGGGATCAGCCGTGGAACGTTGCATAGACAACAAAATAAAACTTGCCCTCCAGTCCAGGAAGGCATCCATGACGTGTTCTGGAATTCAGATTAGTCAAACCAAGGTCGTCTGGGGAGCTGAAATACGTACTTTTATTGACCACTGCGCCAATGTCACCACTCGTGCCTCTGTTCATGCGCTCCACGGCCAGTTTTCGCTCCGCATGCGTCAGGAATTCAGTCGACTCGGGTCGCCCCGGCAAGAAAAACAGGCAGAGCACTCCCATCAGCACAGTAGGAACGCCCTGTCGATCCGTTTGTGAGTGAATCAGATGCCAATGGACACCACTCCTACCTCAAAGAGGAACAACAATCTCCAGTTCGCAATGGATGTCTTGACAAGTTGAATGCCATAGGCAAGCAGGCCACCGAATGCACCGGCAACAGCAGCAAACCCAAACCAAGAAGCGATCCGCGTCCCATATTCGGCTTTGGTATAGTAGAATGCTTGAAGGGATATTAGCGTGGCATCTTCGATGAGCAGTGAGAGCAACCATACTGAAATACAATACAACTGAAGGTCCAAACGCTGCTTCGAATATGCCGAGACCCAACCGAGCGATGAGCAGGTCCTCAAAGTCGCTCGCAGTCGCCTACGCGTGCAACTTAGTCAGCTGAGTTGGTCCCTGAACAGTTTAAGGCTACTCACCATCAACGTGGAGCATAATCCCCATAAAATGACTGAGCAGCCAATCCATGTCCGGGGATTATAATACTTGGATAATACAGTCCATGGTACCTGGCACAGAATCTGAACCGTCGAGGTGTGAATAAACGAAGACCGTCGATTGGGCAGGAAACTGACATAGGGTATGAAAAAGATGGCAACCAGCCAATCAAAGAGCACACCAGTAGGGTCTCCTCCGAGCACATCTCCAGGCAAACCTTGAAGGCGTGCGTTTCCTAGGTTGGATCGATCGAGGTCTCGAGACGTGTCGTTAGACGAGATGCCATCGACTCTCGACGATATTCAAGGAACTCACAGGCAAAGAGGTATAGAACACAAGTGATGGGTAAAATCCTTCGATCGAGCTTGCGAAGTAGTCTCTTCTCTGCAGTGTGGGGATCTGCGGGAATCAGTGGGTCGTCTTCATGATTCTCGTGATAGTCAGTAAGTTCGTCTGCCAAGGGCGACTGAATTCCGGAATCAGCACGCTTCGCCTGCATTTCTTGGTCAGTTTGGCCTACGAGCGGTCTAGTACGTGCCGCCAAGAGGATGTTCGAAGCAGAGCCGAGTTTAAGCTCCGGGGACCGGCACCTCACCCATGACTGTGGGGGTGCCGGTTAGTATCCACAGGTCTCTATTTTTGTCAGATGCAGTACAACGTCCGGAAGCCGATTGGCTGTCGTGACAAAAATTGGTTGTTTATTCTCCATCCAGAAAAATATATGGCGGATTGGCACTGAACATCAAGCACAAACCATAGTAGTATCAGTCTGCAGTCTATATAGCGCCACATCCAGTGTCACGGTGTGGTGGGATAGCTTTCCGCCTACGTCCAACGCGGATCCAACTCGAGCTCCATAATCTAGTGTACAACACTTAAAATGGATATGCGGCTGGAGAGCAAGCATCACGAGGAAGGCTCCGAAGACCCGGCGGGAATTTTTGGGATGATATCATGTTTCATGAGTAACGACTCCAGCTCCCCAGACTGGTGCACTATGAGGACATAAGCACGATCGACGTTTCAGATCAAGGCAGTCAAGAAGACGCACTTCCAAGAAGGATGTCACAACCACCAACAAATTCGCCATTCACATATACCTGCGGGATCGTTGGCCATTCCCTAGGACAGAGACGTGGATCAAGACGGCTTAATGTATTCAATGAAAGCGCGTTGGACCCACGAGAACTCCTTGATACTGTTCCTGAGCTCCGAGTCCTCCAAAACGTCATATGTCCTCAATTTCTCATGAGGCACACCTTGAATTTCCAAGACTTGGATGGCTGCACGCGAAAAGCCGCATTGGGGCACATGACGGTTACCCTTCATGAATACCACGACGGGTGACTCCTTGACGGCAGCTTGAACTTTTGCACGCGTTTCTTGTGACAGAAGTCGGCAAAATACAGTCGAATTCTTTAGACTGTGGGAAACTGCATTGCGGGTCGACAAGGACTAATGAACAAAAGTTAGAATGATACATGTTGAAAAAACAGCGATACTTGCAGAGGTTTGAACGAACGAACGCAACATTGTCCGACCGAGTTGAACGTCACTGCAGAGTAGTGGACACACTCTGACTAAGCTGATTTGTGGGATGACTAATTACTAACCTTAACCTAGGGTTTTCTCTTTACGAGCATTGGCAAGATCTTGGGATGCTCGTTCACAGGGACCGCTGCTGCATCAAGGAAGTATTTGGCTCAAGGGCTGTGTTCAGACCCTTTTCGATAAACTGTTTCAAATGTTGGTAAGCTACGAAAGAGGGCATGTAAGCATGGTATGCGATTCGGAAAGCAGAATCTCTTTCGATACCTTTCTTTCAGTCGTATCCGCTCGGAGGTGCGTTCATGATTTGAGATTCAATGACTGGGATTATACATGTCAGATCTTTTCCAAAATTGAATTTGATTACAATGACCTCGCGATCCTGTTTTCAAATGGCCCGGGAAAGGTCACTGAATGCAATCCCACCGACGGCGATGAGATCGTCACGCTGTCCCGCCCATAATTTAAAATCCAAGATAACAAATGCCTTTGAATCAGCTGTCTCACACGGGTACCGACGACGACGCATCAACGAATTTCTAGTCGGAGACACTTGGCATCTGTCTGTCGATCACATTGACATATGTTCCTCACAGGTCCGTGGTGCACAACGAATGCAAATCCCGTCCGTTCCTTTCCTTTCCCAGAAGCTGACTCGCTGAGGGCACACTCAAACTGAGTGGGACGCAAAATCGTTGACTCCAAGCAGAATATCTCGGGCAAACCCTTTGCGGACAAGCATGGAGGGCGATGCGAACGGGCTTACGGGGATTTTACGATGCAGCCTTGTCTTCGTCCCTATAGGGCCAATGTGAGCAACCCGACGCCACATGTTGATCATCGAGCATCTCGTGTACGGAAGCCCCCCTGTTATTGCACTGATAAACGTCAGGCACCCCGCGGAGGTAGCTCTCTCATAAGGCAGTGCATGTTTCACTGAGCGAGGTCTGGCTATGGCAAGTACGCCCAAGTCGTTGCCGCTGTCTACGCCTCGCAAACGCATCGTAATCGTGACCTACATGAGTCCGATGGCGGAGGCATCTCTCCATTTCCGCGAGGTAGCATGCCGAAAAGATTAGGCACGGGCGCGGAGATGCCCAAGGAGCTTATTGTACAGAGGCGGTAAGTCTTTGGTACGCCTCATTGCATTCCTGCATCGGGACCGTGTGCTCCTCGGTTAGAGGCCTTTTTTTGTTTCTGCGGAGTACGGGAACTTGTGACGAGATGCTAGGTATGTATGCTTTGACAGGTCATTCTCAACGACGTGCTGTGTTATTTGAGACGTGATTGACGTTGACGTTGATATTTTAGCGTGCACGTTTCAGGGAGCGAGGTTCAGAAGACGAAGCCTATCGGTGATTTCGACGATGGCAAAAGCGTTCGTCCTGATGGCACCAAGTGCAAAAAGGCCGCCGGAAAGAGAGAAAATGGTACGATGAGTTCAATTAAAAGGGGGTAACCGATTTTGCGAAAAATCGGATCATGTTTTAGAACCGTATCATCACGTGCCACGTTCCCCTCTCATGTCATGGAGATAAAGCGACTGAGACAACACCGTATCCATGCGAATGACGTTGCCGTTACGTTACCGACCAATAGAGTTGCGTTTGATTCTTCTTGGACCACCCTCATTGGTCGTACGATTCCGATGGATTCGCTTGTTGTCTTTTTTTGGTTTGTGCGGGGTTCACTCGAACGCGCCCCACAGACGGGTGACCCCCTGTAATCCTCGGATCACTCTTGGATCATGCTTCCAGAGGTCGCCAAAGTTCTATATGTCTGCGATCGAGCACCGTCCAAACCTAGGCTATATAACGGATCCAAGAACATTCGAACTAGTACTTAGTAGTACGACTCAGAGTTCCTGCTACTATGCTGTCCGTCGGATGATGATCAGGTGGTGGCGTAAAAGCTAGTCTAAATAGAACCTCCTAGAATGGTATAGTACATCTCTCTTCATGGTCTGATTTCCGAATCAAATTTCGGGAAAGACGGCGGCACACAGTTGCGCCCTCTGAGAGTCTGCGCTGACTCCTGAGCATCAATCCCATACATACCGTACTGTGCGTGATGCCCGAGGACGAGAATTGGTAGTACTGTTTCACTAGTTATGTCACGCATCATACGCGCAAGGTTCGGAAAGCGGAGGCTCGGGTCTCCCAGTCGCTAGGAATTATATCTTGGAAGGCGCTAAGATAAGTGAGAGTCTTTCAAGGTGGAGCTTTGTTGAACTTGGGCAAATGACAGTCAGCCCTGGCACCAATGGTTTCCCAACTCATGCCCAATTGACGGGATTTTTGGTAAACCCTGGCCTTGCCCAAAACAACGGGCCGGTTGGAAAGAGACGCTTGCATGTTCGCTGGCAGCTTTTTTTTTTTCACGTGACCTCTAATTTAAGCAGTATGACCTGATTTCTGGGTACACCATTTAAATGAAAAAAATGGGACGACCAAAGGATCCTCATCCGTTCCCTCTCCTTTCCTTCGTCATTCGTCCATCCCTTGCCTTTCTCATCATACCCCACCGTGAGCTAGCTCATCAATGATGCTCTCGACGACTTACTGATATGTGACTCAACTACCAGATCATGTTGGCGGACGCTAGCACACCAGTTGACGGACGTCTCGAAAGACGCATGGACAGCTACACCAAGTTCTGGGACAAGGACCCCAACAGAGAAAGCGACACTAACAGCCAAACTCGCCTCGGCAGCTACACTGACGTCGTCAACGGTTCGTACTCGTTTTTTCCTTGTCGTCCTGTACTCAAATGCTTTGCCCCATCCAGGCTACTACGACGGTGCGACCCAAGTGTACGAGTATGCCTGGGGCTCGTCTTTCCACTTTTCCCGCTTCTACAAGGGAGAGGGTTTCTACCAATCAGTCGCTCGCCATGAGCACTACCTTGCGGCGCAGATGCAGTTGCGGCCCGGCATGCGTGTTCTTGACGTCGGATGTGGTGTTGGTGGTCCCGCACGCGAGATTGCCACGTTCGCCGATGTCAACATTGTTGGCATTAACAACAATGAGTTCCAGGTTCAGCGGGCCAGACAGTACACCAAACGCGCTGGTCTTGAGAAGCAGGTGTCTTATGTCAGAGGTGACTTTATGAAGTTGGCAGAGACATTTGGCGAAAATTCCTTCGATGCTGGTACGCGTCTTTTTATTCCGTGATGTTCGCGTCGCTGAGATGGGATCTAGTCTACGCCATTGAGGCGACTTGCCACGCGCCTTCGTGGGAAGGTATCTATGGTGAGATCAAAAAAGTTCTCAAGCCCGGAGGAGTGGTACGTCTTTTCTCATGCTTGCTTGTGGCACTGGCTTATTGAATGGCAGTTTGGTGTCTATGAGTGGTGCATGACTGATGCTTGGGACCCATCGATTCCCTCGCACAAGGAGCTCGCACACCTGCTCGAGATTGGCAATGGCATTCCCGAGATGCGTCCGTTACAAACTGCGCGCGAGGCCTTTAAGCAGGTTGGATTCAAGATTGAACATGAAGAGGACCTGGCCGAACGTCCAGATCAGATTCCGTGGTATTACCCGCTGGAGGGCGACCTACGCAAAGCCCAGACGCCTTGGGATCTGGTGATGGTGTGGCGGACGAGCTGGAGTGGGCGAATCGTGACCCATACGGCGCTGCGTTTCATGGAGATGATTGGTCTCGTCCCCAAGGGTACATGGGAGGTGTGCGAGACGCTCAAAATTGCCGGTGATTCGCTCGTCCGGGGTGGTCAGACCAAGGTAAGCGGATGGTGTCGCGTGGAATGGGCATTTCTGACTGATGCTTTTACAGTTGTTTACGCCCATGTATCTGGTCATTTGTCGCAAGCCGTTGGAGGAGTGATGTTGCGTTGCGGGACTGGGATGAACGCTCGTTTTATTATTGTATTGATTGTAGCCGTACAGCACTCGCTAATAGCCCGTGAATGGAATCCGATCCTTCGGAAGTTTCCGAGAGAGGGAATCTGTTAGTGTGGCTGAGTTCATCCGTTGCAATGCTGCAGACGATGGAGGGTGATCCCAGGGTAAGTAAACCCAGGTTGCCCAAGGCGTACACGGAAGAACAGCTCGTCTTCCTGCGCAGTCACATCGCCGGCTTCGAGACCCGCACCAGAGGCCACGTCAGGGGAGACGCTAAAAAATTCGCCTTGGACCGTGCCACCGAGTTTCTCGTCCGCTTCGGCCTCCCGCCCGACCTCCAGGGCGTCGACGAAGCTGAACCACGCTTTCGCGAGGTAAGTCAAGCCTATATAGCCCTCTCCATGCTGACCCCATGCTCCTGTCAAGCAAATATATAACTGGTACAAAAACACCGTAGGTCGCGCGAGACGTAAGCTCGAGGGACGTACGCGGCCCAAGAAGCTCTCTGACAAAGGTGCGTATTGTCACTGAGTCGATGTGCTTCGGGCTCACTCTAGTCGACACCAGCTTCGCCGTCGGGTAACATCACGTGGAGCCCTACCCTTGCCACGTCCTTTGCGTCACCCACAGACCTACCCGATGCGCCCGGTCCAAGTACACACGCCCATACGCACCCACCCGTACCCGCACCCGCCCACCCGCACCCTCACCCCCATGCACATGCCCACCCACATGCCCCGCAGCAACAACAGCCACAGCAACAGCCCCAGGCAGGCCCGTCCGGGCAGCAGCTCCAGTTTGCGTTTCAGACGGCCGTGCCAGTGCCGGTGCAAGTCCCCTCGCCAAGCGCGATCGCGATCAACGTGACCCCCTTGGCGCTCCGCGACGCGTTCGTGACGCATGCCATCGACACTGCGACGCTTTCGTCCCTGATACAGTCCTACGTCCTCGCGCACCCGTGTGCGACCCCGCTGACGCCGGTCGTACACGCCCTCTTTGATGCGGCGACGTCGCTCCTTGCGTCGTCTGCGTCTGCGTCCTCGTCGGCAGGGATATCGGGCGGTGCATCGGGCTCTGCATCGACGTCGGGTTCGAGCACGCACACATGGACGGACGTGCTCTTTTCGCTTCTCCGGCGGTTCGCCGACGCCTGTGCCTTCTTTCCCAACACGATCGTCCACGCGGATGTCTCTGGTCCCCTCGCGGGCCCACGCGCCCTCCATAGCGCGCTCCGGAAATCATCAGTGTGGGCTCCCCCGATCTCTTCCACGCACGCTACCAGTTCCGCTACGGCGCACGGCGCGTCGCTCTCGGACGAGATGGAGCGGATCAAGGTGGACAGACAGCGACGCAAGGACCATGTGCAGTGGGCGCAGATACACGCTGCCGCGATCGAACTCGGGATCGTGGGGCGCGCGGGGACGCTGAACGCTACGACGCCGAACGCGACCGCCGTCGGCGTGGGCGTGGCTGTGCCCAACGGGAGCACGGCGTATCACCACCGACCGGCTCAGGAGCTCGGGTACGCCGTCCCTGCGGCCGCGCCACCCGAGACGTGGACGTTTTCCGAGATGATGGCGCGGGATGCAGTGTGGGAGACGGACGAGGTCGAGTGGGTCGCTGGGATCATTGTGTTGCGGGCTATCATTCGGACGGGGGGACGCAAGGCCGAGTGGGAGGCGTTGTTGGGGGCGTACGAGCGGCGGTGGAAGGAGATCAAGGACGAGGCGAGGCAGGTGCTCGTGACGGTGCGTGACGGTCTTTTTTTCGTTTTTTTCCCTCTTTGGGGGTGATCTGCGGCGGTTGGTTTGGTTGAGCGTGCTGATGCGGCGTCGACAGGGAGTGTTGCTTGGCGCGAGGGACGACTTGGCGCGTTTGGATGATGCGCGTGTGACCTGAATTTTTTTTTTTTTTGGAGGGGAGTGCAGGTTCAACGTTGTCGTTTGCTGGGAATATGCGCAGTCTGGCTACTGACGCAGACAAACGATTTTTTTTTTTTTAAAAAAAAGAGCGTTCTTAGTAGGCAAGTTATCGCTATCATGGGTATGCATTCATGGACCGTCGCCTGTTTCACTTAAGTAAATACTTGCTTTAGCTATCGTCCGCAATTATGCCATGTGATCTTTAGGCACCTTTCCATTTTACGAATTATTTTTAAAAATCTCCTAGGTATCTGTGTGCAATTCCGGGAGAAGTGTGATGAAGAGAAAAAGAAGTAATTCGGAGCACGATGCGATCAACGTTTGATCCGCTTGACGTCGTTGCCCTCGTGGTGATTCGATGGGCGCACGTGGGTATTCTGTTGCACTTGCTGTTGCTGCTGCTGCCTCTGAGCAAGACCCAGGCCTTGCATCGGCGGACGCGTGGAGCCCGCTCTGGAACGCACATGGACGGATGAGGCAAAGGTCAATCGTTTACGGGAAACACGTACTGCATCACGTCTGCGCTGCGCTTGAGCGTATTGACGGCCGGCATTGGCTTTGGGACGTGTTTCTGTTGTTGTCGTGTCTGTAGCTGGGGCTGGGGCGTTGCCGATTCCTGTCCACCAAAAAAAAAAAGGCAACGGAAACGACATTGCGCATGCCCGAGATGACCGTCAGCGAAGCGTGAGCGAGGAGAAAAAATAAAAACGTACCGCGTCAGCCGGTATATTGAACCGACCCATCGGCATCGACACGCGGCGGACGTCTCTACTATCCTGGGCGCGCGCGCTCGACGTTCCGCTTTGCACCTGCGGCGACGGCGTCAACTGCTGCCCCCTACCCGCAGTCGGCCCTGCACCGGGGCTGGGTTGGACGCTGACATTGCCGTGGCCAGAGGTCGAGAGGGCTCCCGTGGCGGGCTTGCTCGACTTGGGCGCCGCGCTGGTCGGCGTTCTCTGTTGGACTTGTGGAGAGGGCGGTTTCGCAGCAGGCGACTGCGCAGCGCTCTCTGACGATGGCTCGAGCATGGACGCGCCCATCGCGTTGTCCATCATGGTCACGCCGCCCAAACCTTCTTCATAGTCGATCGGCCGTCCAAGGTCACTGTCCGCGAGATCGACCGCGGCGAACATAGCGCCGTCTTGGGTACTGAACGGGAATAGATCCTCGTCCTCGTCGTTTTTCTCGTCACCCGGCGGCGCCTTGGTATCGCTCGAACTGCCTGCAGGGTTCGCGCGAGCCGGCGCGGGCGTCGGGTCGGAAGAAGAGGCGCTCCGCCCAGGCGCACTTTGTACACGAGCAAGCGGCGATGTCGCGATGGCTCGTGCCGGTGGTGGGCGAGGTGGAGGTGGGCGTGGAGGTGGCATCGGCGTTTGGACCGGCGTCGCGAGCCCGCCCGGCTTTGGCGCATCAGCGAGGGATGGACAACGCTGTGCTGGTGTCTCGATTGCGCCTGATCCTGATCCCGAGGTCGATGCATGCGCGTTGGGGGTTGGCGCTTTGTTAGATGGTGTAGTAGGACAACCGGTGGGGCTTTGTGCTCGGGGGGAGGCAGCCATGTCTTGACGAAGGTGTCGTGGTATATACGTTATGGGGATATCTGGATGTTGACCGGGACCCTCGTGCTCCACTTTGACACGAGGTTCTTCGCGTGTGGACGATGACGGCTCGGGAGACTGGGCATGGGGCACTGACGCCGGCGCTTCGGGTACGCGTTCTTCGAACTCGGGTCGACGATATAATCCGTTCTTGTCAAACCTTGCCTATGTAGAAGCGATGTTGATGAATGGTGCATAATGACCTCACAGAGACGCACCGGAGGAACTTTGATCTTGACGACTTCCTGTGCATACGTCTTGTCATACAAACAATTACCGAGCAAATTTCCGAAATTTCGAAGAGTACGTTTGAGTGCATCCGTGATTGCCTCTTTCTTACACTGGTGGGTTGTACACGTCGACACGCCGCTCTCCAAGGTTCCGACACCGACGGGCCGAGCCAACTCACCTTGTCCAATGCGGCTGCTTTGCTCTTGACGTTCTCCATCAAGCCATACCCAACGTCCTCGTGATACGCCCCGTCTCGCAGTGACACTCGCAGGATGGCGGTCACGCCGATATCGTATCGCTTCGATGTGTCGTTGTAATCGATAAAGTCCGTCGTGATGCTCACGATGCTCGAACTCCAACCGTTAAACCCAAACACTTCGTTGGCGAGATTGATGATCTTCCACCCTTCGGCGTAGGTGAGCTTGGGGCCGCCTCCGGGACCGGGCCGTTGGCTGATGTACTCGGGTCCGAGTTTCTTGTTGAGCTTGGCTTGGAGGACGGCAATCTGTTGGGCTGAGGTGCTGCCTTCGGGGAGCGGGGTGAAACCAAAGGGCGCGGGCGAAGGGGAG
>JBBPSN010000209.1:0-29468 GCA_038093615.1 Austroboletus olivaceoglutinosus | reverse complement strand
AAGCTTACTACATAGTACATGACACAGCTTGCAAGACAGACAAACCACAAGCCTAGTGCACAAGCGGCTTGGTTTCCCTCTTCTCACTCCTCCCAGGTCAGAATAGACTGGTTGCATGCTGTGTCTTCACTGACTGCTGGGCCAGGGTTTGGCCCAGCTTGCGAGTTGTGTGGATTAGTCAGCAATGTGAAACTGGTGGGCCGACTTCAACAACTTGGTACTATCATACCATGGGTAATGCAAAATGACCTGTTAATGCAAAATGTACTAGTAGCTCGAAAGTTTAGTATGAAACCAGACTTGGAAAAAATAGACTTACAAGTGGATGTGATAGGATTGTCCACCTGAAATTGTGTGTCGAATGAATGAGAGTTGTCGGGCCACAGAAAATCAAAGATGCCTGAATTTGAGCATTGAGAATGGCTAGGTGGGATTATGGGATTTTTGTATCGAGAACACAACCTCATGATAAGCTAAAAATTATATTGGAGAACACCCTGGACTATCTGCTATGTAGTCATACTCATTTTGCATATACTTTATTGTAGTCCTTGTCGACAATCTCATTTGTGAAACTGCGTGATGAGCAGCGTGACAGAACTGGCAAATTGAAGCGCCGACTCATTGGAGGTTATGTCGAGTAGCCGAGCTTGCTGCTGTTAATCTCATCCATCGCGTCCCCACTCAGTACTATAGCGTGTCTGCAGGCCAGATGTTCCAATAATACAACTCTCTTTTTACTATAGATTTGTCTGTCGTATGTATCTCTTGACGCTCGGCTGTGTCTCGGCTGCTCGGCCAGCGCTCGGCATAGAATTAGTCAGCGTGACGCGAGTGTGACGGACCCCAAGTTTGAGTGGTGACCAACATGTCATCGAAAACGCTCTCGTTCAGCATCATTTCAGCCAAGAAAAATACCTGGACTGTCTGGCCAGGTAGTAAAGGGTTCTAGCTATCATTCGAATGAAATTTTACATAGATCTTTTATCGCTGCGAGGTACAGGACAGAAATGCAAACACGTTTGCGTTACCCATGGTATGATAGTACTCGGACACCGACGGTACCCGGGACTCCACGAGCAGGACTTGAGCAGGACGGCAGCGACCAGTTTGTTTTGACGCCATGATCTTCTTTACCATATAACCTAGAGCTGAATAGTGAAACACGGTCCTGAGCAGTGGCACACGAAAGCTAGGAAAGCAACAGTCACTGGCTTCACGACAATGGCCATGGCCTCGAGGATCGCAGACCCGCTCAGCCGCTATGGACATATTCAGTGCTGTTTAATGGGAATGTAAAGGCACGTAACGCAAATTTACATGTGCACCCTCTTTCGACTCAGTCTACTACATCACGCCTAAAGCCATATTGAGTATTCTGACCTCTCAATGCCCGTCGTCGAATGCCTCGCTTGAGGTGGTAATTCAGCAACTCAATTGCTTGTTTTTCGCTCGTTCATTTTCTTGGCCAAGCTCTGTAGCTCAGGTCCATCTGCTGACGAGCTGAAACACTTTTTTCAGACCCTCTCGAGTCCTCGGTTTTAGTTAGTGCGCCCTTCCGGGTTCTTAACAAAGCAGTCTGACTCTGTCTATCATTAGCATTGTCACCTGGCGACCAGCTCCCTGCCAGCACGTACGAATTCTATAATATGATGCGTCGGAATCGAGGGAGTGGTATCCCATGGTTCCCTTCAGCCTTTTGATTCTGTTGTCAGTGCTGGTGAACCAGGTAAACTCTCAGGTTCAGGCTTTTTCTCTTCAACAATTCTCATCGTGTTCTCTAGCATGGTGCATTTTCCCTGTTGACGCCCGCTCGCGATCGTCACCGTGCTCCCAACCGTCTCGATGTATACAGGTATATGGCATCATTACCTGGTGAGAGTTCATTTGAGGGTGGGAGAGGCATGGATGGCAGGAGCTTCGTGTCTCCTATGACAAGAGGTCTGCCGGGAAGTTGGACGTACGCGGCGTGCTACGTGGATAATGCCAGCGGACGTGTGCTCGGAAACGAACATGACGATAGCACGATGACGGTCGAGAACTGTATCGCCTATTGCACTTCTGGCAATTTCACGCTCGCAGCGATCGAGTATGCCGACCAGTGCTGTGCGTAACCTGCCAGATACCGTGCCATCGAGAACTGATGCTTTCGTTTGCAGTCTGTGGTGATTATCTGATGAACGGTGCAGTCGTGGCCCCAGTGAGCGACTGCGACATGGCATGTGCAGGGAACGCCACGTTTGTATTCATCTAGTATGCGTTGTGGGTCATGCTGACCCTTTTTCGTAGGGAGGTGTGCGGTGGCCCGAATCGCCTGTCTGTATATACTTCGACTGGCGACGTGACGGTGTACCCCGTGCCTAGCATCCAGAACACGAGTCTTCCTGGATCGTGGGAATACCAAGGGTGTCTCGTGTAAGTGGTACTGTTCGAATGGAGTGATGGAGTGTTGAACGTGTGTCATCGGATAGGGAACTGGCGTCTGAGAGAATGTTCCCATACAAGATTGACTGGACGACGAACAACACCATCGACGCTTGCTTGACCCAGTGCGCTGCATACAGATATCCTGCTGCCGGATTAGAGTATGGGCAGCAATGTTGTCAGTACATTTTCTTCCTCTTCGTTTTCCCTCTTCTTGACTCTGACACAGTTTGCGGTGACGTCACCGACGTGACTGGGAACAACGGAGCATATGTCAGCGATTCAGAGTGCGACATGGCGTGCTCTGGGGACCCCATTCATCTATGCGGCGGCCCGAATAGATTAAGCACGTACTACTGGACTGGGACACCCCTTAATGTGTGGCATACTCCACAGAACACCGGATATTACGAGGCGAGTACAAAGTCATTCAACCATTTGCACCGAAGCTCATGATCGCACGACGGCCAGTTCCTCATCGGTGGTCTGGTCGTGCCCTTGATCGCCACGGTCGGGATCAACAACAAGGTGACGTTTTTAGAAAAATGGGGAACGTCGTTGTACTCGAATACGACGGGGGCATACGAGCTGGACCTGAGCCTGACGGACAATTACCTGTTGGCGTGGCGCGAGATGCACATCAAGATGGACGTGTTTTGTTCGGGGAGTATCATTTTGCCTGATAAAGATGCGCGACAGACTAATGTCGACGGGTGGTCGCTCGATTCGACGTATGGGGTGAGGTTGTATTATCCGGATGGAAGTCCGGGGGTGAATGGGACGCGCGACTGGGAGGAGAACGTGAACGAGTTGACGCTCCAGGTATGTCAACACTCGCAACTTGTTCGCTCCGTCGAGGGCTACAATGAACGACCTTTTAGCGTGGGCGGTGGTATCCGACGGCGATGATGATGCCGAACGGGAGCATCCTCGTCGTGGGTGGGGAGACTGGGAGCAACGGACCACCACAACCGAGTCTGAAGATCCTTCCAAAGCCACCAGGGGGCGACACGGCGATCACTCTCGACTATCTACAACGCACGGACCCCAACAATTTATATCCGTTTCTACTGGTGCTACCGAGCGGGCGGGTCTTTATCGGTAAGATCTAGGTTTGACATGTCGGGACTCGGATATTTAGACGAACTAGGTTACTACAACGAGGCGCGGATCTTGGATCCGGTGACGTTTGACATGGACGTGGTGCTGCCCAACATGCCGGGGGCGGTCAACAACTTTTTGGCGGGCCGGACGTATCCGATGGAAGGGACGGCGGTGCTGCTGCCGCAACATTCTCCGTATACGGATTCGATTGAGATTTTGATTTGTGGGGGGTCGACTCCAGGCGCTGGGATTGCGCTCGATAATTGCATCTCGATCGTGCCCGAGGCGGAGAACCCGACGTGGACATTGGAGAGAATGGTGCGTGTCTGACGAGCCTTTCTTCGGCTGACGTAGTAACGGTGCTGTGTAGCCATCGAAGCGAGTGATGCCGTGTATGGTTACGCTGCCGGATGGGTAAGAAAGAATTTCTCGTATACGAGCGTTACTAAATTATGCTACAGGGCGTACATGATCCTGAATGGGGCGCACCAAGGGTTCGCGGGATTCGGGCTGGGGAGGGACCCGAACTTGAACGCGCTTCTGTACGACCCAAAGCAACCTATCGGTCAACGGATCTCGATCCTCAACAACACGATCGTCGCACGGCTGTATCACTCTGAGGCGACACTCCTCCCGGACGGTCGTGTTCTTGTCTCGGGGTCGGACCCAAAGACCGTATACCCCAATGGGACATACATGTACCCAGAAGAGTTCCGGATCGAGGTGTACATACCTCCATATTTGAACCAGGGACTCAAGCAACCGAATTTTACGATCTCGGAGACAGATTGGGAACTTGGTGGACAATACAAAATTAGTGTGACGCTATTTCAAGGAACAACGGACACGATGCGTATTTCTCTCGTTGCAGGTGCGTACTCAGGCGTACATTCTTGGCCGTGATAATCTAGTGGGAATATACTGACCATTATGACGGCCAACCTAACCCACAGCATCATCGAGCACGCATGGCAACGTGATGAGTGGCGGGCGGATCATCTTTCCGGCGTTTTCATGTACTGGTACGACGTGTACGATCACGGCGCCGCCGAACGCGTACGTGTGTCTTCCGGGTTGGCATCAGCTGTTTGTGTTGGACGGACCAACGCCATCCCACTCGGCATGGGTTCGAATTGGGGGCGATCCAGCGAAGCTAGGGAATTGGCCAAATTTTCCTGATTTTACTTTACCTGGGGCTTGAAGCAAGAGTGGAGAGAATAGAGGGGATCTCGAATACATAACGTTTTATGAGTTGATAACACGAAATACGATCCACTGGACCGTGAAATGAATCACGTTCGCCCTGCCATTGTAGGGAAGGGAAAAATGAACCACTGCGGAACGCCCACAGTAGACGTTTGGGCATTCGAAATATTAATTTTATGAGACTACGCAGTGAACCCGGCAGATAACGGTCCGCGTTTGTCGTAGTTACCCCTATGACATCCCAGACCCTCCATTATCATCGGAGCCAGTTCGCCTCCACGTACTTCTCTTCAGTCATTGGACACCGTGTCCTAGAAGAGGCGAAAGGGTGCTGATATTTCGTTATGATGTAGTTTAAGTCTGCTCCCTCCAGCGTGGCGGGACCGAACACAAATATTATGTAAGGAAGGTGTTGCGACTCTTGCGAGCATTCTGCAGTGCCAGGATGGGGCTAGTGTGAGTTAAAACTTAAAAAAAATAGAGGGCCCCAACTTCGAGTTGGGTGAGGCCTTGAAGTCTGATGTCCAATCATAGTACTATGCACCCCAGTTTGAAAAACTGTGTAATAGGCAGGAGTGCCCACTACATGGATTAGATACAAGAGTAAAGTAAAGTAAAGTAAAGGCTCACCTCGGGGACCGCTGCCCAGTGATGGCGGAAATAACTGAGGAAGGTAAAACACGAACGAAAACTTATATACCAAAGGGCGGAGGTGCGTGCGATTGCACCACTTCTAAATAAGTCCGAAACTGCTGTCAACTAGTCCGAGCGCGAGAGAGTGAAGACCGGGCCTCCGATAGGAAGTCCGGAGGTAGAAGACCAAGAGTAAAGGACCGAGGCTGGCCGGAGTTGGCCGGAGTTGGCCAAGGCGCTCCGGAGTTATGGGGTTTTGACACCCAGATTTCAGCTCGATCGAGTAGTGGCCACCTTACATGCACTGTCAGAGATCTTATGTCCTTTTGAAGGCCAGGCTTTATGTTAAACTGTTTAACTGTTAGAGGGAAAGTCACAATGACGGTCTAACTTTGACCTTACATAAGCACTACATCATGGACTAGGCCCAGTGACTCTGACTTCGAATTCGGATTCTTCCCGCCATACTAGTACTTATGGACTCTTGGCAAGGGAAGGGCGACTCCCTGCTAAGGTTTAGTGGCCAGTCCGTACAGCGGCCACTGAGTCTTAGCAGGTCGCCCCTCACGGTGGGAAGGAAACTGCCAGGTGCTGCCAGGTAGGATTGGCTGGATTGCTGTGGGCAACTACCTTCAAGTTCACTCGCGCGATACTAATACTTAACTTTATGGAATATACTTACGGGACACAGTTTGATATCGGTCAACTTGGCAGCTTGCGTTATGTTTGGAACTATTATGCAAGGCTTCGCTGCCATGCGAGTACGAAAGCCGACGTCTTTGTATTGCAAGTTCGTTCCCTTGGTATACTTTCCTAATGTCGGGCTTTCTGACTTACCTGGGGGATTTCACCCAGTCCTATATCACAAACTCGCCTCGACAAGCTGCCCTCCTCACTGTTGCATTGTTACCTTTTGGTGCCATCACCCTAAACGTTGTTTGGCAGCTAGTATGTATATGCAGTATCGATAAGAGCCAAGTAAAACTGACATTCGCAGCTTCCTGGTGATCCTTCGCACCCTCCAGAGGTGTTTCATGTTGTACCCTTTATTGGCTCTGCCATTCCATATGGGAAGGACCCACTGGGCTTCTTTTTACGATGCAGAGAGAAGGTATGTTTCGAAAAATTCATGCGAATCGTCCATCCGATTATTTTCGTTCCTGGTAGTATGGAAATGTCTTCACCTTTACTGTCTTCGGCCGCAAAATTACTGTTGCCCTTGGTGCCAAAGGCAACAACTTTATTCTTGGTGGTAAACATGCCTCGTTCTCGGCAGACGAAGCTTACAAGGTTGGTTGGGCGCTAGCTATGTAAACACTATATTATTGGCTGACTTTCCCGAAGTATTTCTCGACACCGGTTTTTGGTAAAGGCGTTGTCTACGATGTTCCCGAAGAGAACTTCATGGATCAGAAGAAGTTTGTCAAAGTCGGTCTCTCGCTCGACAACTTCCGTTTATACGTTGGTATGATTGAAGATGAAGTCGAGTGCTTCTTGAAGAAAGATCTGGGTTTCTTGAGCTACCAGATGAACGATGTCAAGAAATGGGGGCATTTTGATGCTAAGCATGTCATGGACCAGATCACGATCTTGACGACATCGCGAACACTCCAGGGTCCTGAAGTTCGCGAGAACTTGGACAAGTCATTCTCGAAATTGCTTGACGCTTTGGATGGTGGTTTCACGCCTTTGCACTTTTTCTTTCCTCATCTTCCATTGGAAAGTCATCGCGTTTGCGATGAAGCTCAAAAGAAGATGAGTGAATTCTACATAAACATCATTCAGAAGCGAAGGCAGTTGGGTGAAGTAAGTGAAATCTCTGGTCGTGACTGGCGACTGATTGATGTTAACACCTGCGACAGGATGCACAGGACATGATTTCGGCGCTCATGTCTCAAAGGTATCGGGATGGTAAATCGCTCCCAGACCACGTGACTGCTCATCTCATGGTTGCCATCCTTTTCGCGGGTCGTCTTACTAGTTCGGCTGCTGGATGCTGGACCCTCCTTCGTCTCGCGCAGAACCCCAACGTGCAGCAAGTGTATCTTCACTTTTTAAAATGCATTCTATTTATTCCTTTGTTCAGGGAGGCATTATATCAGGAACAGGTGCAACACTTTCGTGAGGCAAATGGGACGTTCAGGAGCATGACCTACGAACAACTTCGTGACCTGCCCGTTTTGGACTCAATTATACGGGAGACTCTTCGCCTACACCCACCGCTTCATAATGTCATGCGCTATGTTACCGAAGATGTTCCCGTCCCTGCCGCTCTCGCCGCACCTTCAAAAGATGGCGCCTATGTTATACCTCGTGGTCATTACGTCATTGCTTGTATACTTCTCGTCCAAGTGGATCCAGAAGCGTGGAACAATTCACACTCTTGGGACCCGACACGATGGAGCGACCCTGAGGGTTTCGCAGCTCAGGCTTCTCAAGCATATTCAGGCCAACGTGGTGAGCAGGTCGACTACGAATTTGGTTTGGTAAGCAAGAGCTCGGATAGTCCTTATACACCGTTTGGCGCTGGCCGACACCGCTGTATTGGGGAACAGGTAAGTCGACAATTGTTCGTGCCGAATGTTTGTTCATTTGTTCTTTGCTCAGTTCGCTTACCTGCAAATTGGAACTGTTATTGCGATGTTGGTTCGCCATCTCGAATTCAAGCTAGATCAACCTTTCCCAGAAGAGGATTACCAGGTACGTGTCCCTTTTCTTGGACGCGACTGTTGCTACACTTTTTGCTATTCAGAGCATGGTCACGTTGCCCAAGAAACCACGTAATATCTCTTACATGCGTAGAAACGTTGATGCGTAGTGGTGTCCTGTCAGTCTCCGTAATTGGTCATTTTCATGGTGCTTGTTGCTGTACATCGAGTCTCCCATATTGAAGAACCAGCCAGTCTTGCTCGGGAAATTCGGTAGACAACATTATTACTAGTTACATATAATAAACACATCTGGAGTCCTGGTGCTGAATATGTATTCATGCTGTTGATGGTTGGGGATAGTGGCATGACCGCGACAAAAAGGCGGTTGAGCTTGAACAGAGAAATAAGTTGAAAAGCGTGGACGAAAGCTGAGTCGAACGGTACACAGTGCTGTCGATACATGTCCAAATAAAGGAAGGTACTTGGCTGGCACACGAATCACGGCTCCGAGGTTGCCTGTCAACAATCGCCCTTGGCCTGAAATGTGCTGTGGGATCACGCCGACTCGAATGTCGGGTATTCATTGGCATTTAGCGTTCTTTGCTCATCCAAATCGAAACCGATTGCAAAACACGGCCAGTGACGTTTGGGATGGTGAGTATCTCGTGAGCGGTGGTGATGAAGGAATTCGACTGTGGCGAGCGAAAGATGAAACACAATAGTAACATTACAAGCCTACTGGTGGTGAGAAAGTACGCTGCCTCGGTGTCTCAAAAGATGACAGATGGATCGCAGCTCGCACAGAGAAGGGCTACGTGTTTGTGTAGGACGTAAAGACACATGGTCAAATTTTCCGGCTCAAGGAAGACGACAGGCTCATCGTAACCATTGATTTCTTGCCATAGTCATCGCGACTCGTCGGACAATTGCACGGTCACCGTTGGGATGTCGTAGCTTACAAACGAGTGCTTTGTCCATTAAATGCATTTCACCACGATTCTGTTTGTCACGCCCGCGGTATACTCGCCGAAAGGTGACTCGGATCGAATTGCGATGGTCACTCCGAATTCCACTGAAGTCTTTGATACCAACGATGACCGCTTGCTCGTCAACATCCCGGTGAGGGTACTTTCCTTGTATGACACCGGTCTCCTCCGGTCAGCCGATCAGCTCTTTATCCTATCCCGAGAGAGAATTAAGCAAGACGAAGCATTTGTCGGGTCAGTAGTTTCCGAATGGTCAGTAGTCGATGTCGACGTTTTCTCGTGCATTGCCCTGCCGCACTATCTCGTCCATCCATGAATAGACTGTCGCCCTTCTTGGTCGTAGGAATATGCATGACACGTTTGTAAAGGATGACATCGGAGAGTCATCCTTGCTGGGTGCAGACGTGGAAAACAGCGACATGAACCCGAATTCCCATCAACCCCCCACACACGCCGATGCAGTTCCGCTGGACCGAGAATCACGCGCGTTACAGCTCGTCGCGCGTCTGAAAAGCCGTTTGGGGTGCTTTTGTTTACGCTGGCGTCAACGAGTGGGTGGGAGGAGTACAAGCGCGTTCTGCCCGACACCTTGATTACTGTGCGGCTTCGAGAGGACGTATCTTTGGAAGAACTAATGGAAAACATACGCATCCTGGACGTTTTGTAGTTCGCTTTGCCTGTTGTACATGCGATCAAATGGCTCAAAGTCATAGCCCCACCACAGTATACCTCACTGCGTTTTGGTATCTATATATTCCGCAAATGGGTTAGGCCAGGTAATACGGAATACCCTCTCGAGTTTCTTTGCAGATGCATCGTTTAAAGCCTACGGGGTGATTTGCTGCACTGCTTGGAGACACTGACATTTTGAGATCAACCTTGGTAGCAGGTAGCGAGTAGACCACGACAAGATCCTTGGGAACAGAGGAAAAAGAGAGAAAAAGGAAGCGGACGCAGGAAATATTATGTAATAGCTTCCCATATCGTACCGGGGACCTCGGAGGATTTCGCGCATGGCAACAGGTCAGATATTAGTCTGTTCGAGATTCTTGGAATTGTGTTGATTCTCCATCCACTTTGGCCTTTTGCACATGAAAAACCAAAGGAGGAAAAAGTGCGCGCGTGTGCATGCAAGTGTACGTACGTTAGAACGTCGTCCCTGGGTCAAGGAAACGAAACGAACCGATTCCGCCTGTCTGAAATTAAAGGTTCAAATTCTGTCGACTCGCTTGCCCGACGTCTCGCCCTCGAACTTATGGACCTTCACGTTCATCACCATCATCGCCGACTGCGTATGCAGAGACCTCGTCCAGTGACGCTTGGTTGTATTTCAGAGAATTACGGAACTTTCTGCGTGCATTGAGACTGCCAAACAGGGGTCACGGACGTCGGAGATCATGTGGCCATTTGAGAAAGTAGGAAACACGTACGTCGCAAGGAGGGAGTTGGTATACACTGAGTGGTGTTTGGTTGCGTGAATGGGTCACGGTATCCTGAAAAATAAAGCGAATCGACGCACGTTTTGCAATGACGAAATGCAGACCGAGGTATATTCGGTTGTAGGGCATCACCATCACCTGCAAAGGTCGAAAACATCAACGTCCTCCGAGTCACGTTCTCGCCTGAAGGATACCTACGCAGATGAGCGATGCGATCGCAGCGAGGCTACAGTGATAATCTGTTCGAGTCCTGAACTGAAAACATGTTGGCACGACGCTGCTCACCATGTGATCGACCCATTTTGAACCGTCCAGAACGTCAGTTTGATGATGATCCGATTCGTGCTTCACCCGAACAGTGCATGATTCCGATCAGAGCGCTCAACTACAAGACAATGACGTACCTTGGTATCAATGGTAACTGGGCTGATCTCAACGAATAGCAAATGCACGTTGTGATCATGATGTCGACGAACGCGGAGAGAGCAAGTCCGATCGTAAAGACCCTCTATGGCATTCGGTCAGCGATCAACGTCGCTAACATAGAAAAAAAAGAAGGAGAACCCCTGGAAAATATCTTGTGAATTCGCTATAGCGCTTCAATATAAGCCTGATAGAGGATCAGATGGTTCAGCCAATGCCACAGTGTCATCTCCACTCACATCTCAGCTGCCGCTACTACACGCAACATCGGTAAGTATGTAACATTCGAAGAAGAAACAGGGTAAAGTCCTTTACCGGTTGCAGCGACTGTAAGCGAATCCATATCAGTAGCTTATACCAAGTTTCAGGGTAACACATACCAAAGCGGATGAATGCCAGGGCAGCCTAGTAGATAAATAGTGCCAATCAGATCCAGCAAAGTAATGCAGAGTTGGACCCCTACCACCAAGCTTGCGACCATCAATTTACGGTATTGCACTATGTAGACGACGCGGGTGAATCAATGGGACGTATAGCACTGGAAACATTATACGGACGTCTGTATATTCTATGGGCATAAAAACTACTCGAGAATTAACAAAACAGTGCTGGATAGCCCATGGAGGACTCACCATTGCGACAGACACGTCACAATCGCCTAGAGCTAAGAGGTCAGAATTCCTTTTTGGACGCAAATAGGACTTGGCCGCACTGTCAACCCTACTGCCGCCTAATACCGTTTATCAATTATCATTTTTCGCCCTCCAGTAAAACACAACTTACCCCGACACTCCTGCACACCAATTACTCGGTGAGTCTCGATCACAGATATAATGATGCGTGCTCACCAAGGAATAGTGTCTACCATCTCCAAATTGCCGTGAGGGACGATCACCGAATGCCATATGGTGACGGCGACGAGCGCAGAATGGCACATGTCGATAAACCTTGAATTCGTCAGTATCCGATGTTTTGGGAAGCTGCCAGAACGATTACACATACCACGTCACTGTCACCTGGAGGTACATCGGATCTGAGAACTGGGGGAGGACTATATCCGACTTACCAGGGATTTTTTGGTCCACCGTTCCTCAGGGTAAAAGTGCCAGTACAGTATGAATTGTGCGCTGACGCATCCTGACAGGCTACCATGAATGAATGCAATTAGCGCGCAATGAAAAAGCGTTGGAGTGTAGCTCTTGCCTGAACGCGAGCAGCCCTCCGATGAGGAGCGCGCCACAGTCCGTGTTAATGTTCGCCGCGACAGTCCCGGACATTGGAAAATGGGGTGTACCTGAGGAAGAGTGGGAGAGGACTATGATATCTATAAGGTAGCCGTTGGATGTGACAGCATTAAGCAACGGGAATTCAGCGCCGCCCAGATGATCTCGTGTACGATACAGGCCATTCTTTCCGAGTTTAGTTCTTGGAGTGAATTAGTAAAGTTCTCAAAAGGAATGTGTGTCCTTGACGAGGGGCAGAGGACTGATCCAGAATGTGCAATTGAATAGACTCACCGCCACAGGAACTCTGATAGCACATGCACCTACTGGCAACCATGATCGAGGAAAGCTCGGAGCCTCGGGGTGGCGCTGTGGCTGTGCAGGGTTCAACAACGATGCAAAGTAAACGTAAACTAGAGCTCCGGCGAGGAGAAGTAAGAGGCAGTACGAAATGGAAGATGTGGTAGAGACAGGGCGATGAGGCTGCACACCTTCTGGTCGCTACGTTATCCAAACCGAGAACTAGATGACTGATAGGGTCGAATTCAGTCGCTTTCAGCTAATCAGCCTTGTTTCTATTTTAGCAGAGAAGCAGATGGTAAATTTAGGATAGCGGTAAACCTACATGTGTCCATTACACTTTTGCGGCGGAATTTTTTCAGTACCGAGTATTTCGACCGTAGCCTCGGCTCGGCGCCAGACACACTTAAACTGGAAGTAGTCAACTCATGTGCTCGTATAAAGACCAACCATTCACGGCACCGCGGCCTTGGCGGCGTAAAAGAGAGCATTCCTAGAATCTGTTGACGGGTTGAGCGTAACGTCCGCTGTTCTGGCACCCATATTCCCAATGAGATTATAACTGCACGTATCTCCAGGAAATATCCCCTTCAGTGGAAGAGACGGAAATTATTGCCCACGGGCGACTGGTAAGAGAAAAAGGAAAAGCTACACACAAGGGAGCCAATTGCTGAAGCTTGTATTGCAGAGAACAAGATGCTATTGATTTGCGAACCGTGGTCCTGGAGACCCAGCCAACTTATGCCCACACGAAGAGCATGCACTTCCAAGGTCCACATAGGACACATACATAATTGTTGGTCTGAAAAGTTAAAAGGGACGAAAAAGAGTATCGTCTGATATTATCAAGTGACGACTCAACGAGTTCCAAACGTTAGAACTTGGTTTCTACTTCACCTGGCTTGCTCCACCCTGCGTCTGCATGCTATTCTAAAATGGATGCTCCCACATGGAGGTTGGAATCCGAATCCGAATCCGACATGCTCGTTGCTTAGCAGGCTTCTTCACGGTCAGTAGTAGTATTCCGGCAATTTATGTTTATGGCGAAGGGAAAATGCCATCCTCTCTGACCGACCAGAGACATAGCACTTTCCACTTCGCCACTCGGCTGGTTCACAGCGAGCCAGATGAGACTGCCGTAGCATCGCCTTTCGACTCTCGGCGTTCTCGGGCCCCGTGTACTGCGCAGAAACGACCGCCTTTGGGGTGGTCGCGATCAGGACGAAACGGGTCCTCGCTTGTCTGAAGTCTATTTCGTTCATCCCTGGCGATGCCCTGCTTCGTCGCGAACGTCAGCGCATCGAGCGGCGGCCGTTTGCTGCGCTCTTGTTCGCGTTGGCGTCGATTAACGGGCGTGAGGAGTACAGACAGGTTGGGACGGACGGGCGTGTTGTAGTTTCCGGTGAATGTGAAGCAAAATTGTGATTTTTCGAGATTTTGCCTGCCCAACTCGAACGCTGTGGGTCCTCGCAATCTAAACTCCGCTGCTGACGCAATGTTATTCCAGCCCCTGAACTTGCACTGCCACAACGATAATGAGGTTCCACGAGGACAATATGATAAGGATGATAAAGATGACAAGAAACGTTAGCTTGCAGATGGAGTCACACAGTTGAGGCCGACGTTCGTTTGTATCGTGGTCGCTGTTAACTGCCATCGGAGTCTCAGCAGATGCGGCGGCGCACGCCTTTGTTCCCGGTCTGATGTCCTACGCACCCTGTGGGAGAAACGCAACACGAAGATGGATGGTTGCCATGATCAGGCATGTGGTGACTCCTGGTGATGTGTATCTCGACAGGACAAATGTCACCGACCTCCTTGTCCCTATCATACGCTGTCCAGGGTCATGTGTCCGTGGTCTCAGTGTATCCAGAAGGCCATATCGAATGCCACAGAAAATAGCCACCCATCGACTTGATTGTAGGTCTCGGATGGACAATGTGCGACTTCTGATTTTCCAATTCAGGCGTGGATGCCTTGCTGTTGTATCAGAGAACAACTTTCGAATCCGCCTGCCTTGCTTCATCTGGTAACTTGGATCACGACATGTGTCAAGCAAGGTTGGAACCTCACGATAGGCGTGTACGTCATACGATCCTGAATGGACCACATGCACTCCCTCCGGATCTTGCAATCGCATATTTACTTAATGGTGTGGGATGGGAAACAATGCGGCTCAGTTAGACTCTTGACAGTGAGGTCATTGTGTACCTTTCTTTTGTAAATCATTGCGGTCGCGCGCGAATCTCGAGATTGACGTTGGTATGACCAACCGCGAGCAGGCCACGGGTGTGGTGCACAGCCTTGTGGCATAAGACGGCTTGCTGAAGACCTTGGACTTGGGAGTCTATAATGTCGTAGAGTCACACAGAGGTCTCTTTGTCGTCATAAATAGATCAGCTAGAAGACATGGCAGGTGTAGAGTAAGCCGAATTTATCTGCAAGGGGTGGTGAGACTGGTGCACATTATCATTGTCGAGAGCATCGCGCGCCGGCGCACCTCTGATGAGAAGAATGGCCTAGTGGCCATTGCTACACATGGGGGGGAGTGATGAAGGCTGCCGGGTGGTCGGTAAAAGGGGGTCTCGTTCTTCCTCTTGGGTTGGTGTTCCGGGGTAGGAACAGCGACAGAGCGTCTCGGTGAACGAATGACCTGACCCGCGGGTGAGACGAACGGTCAAGAATGGGTCTGTTGTACTCACGGACGGACGCAAAGTCGACGCACACGGCGGTGCAAACGTCGAGACAGAGTAGAGCGCAGCAAGTGCCGATGACGTTGTCGGACATGGTTTAGTGCTGACATAATGGCGTGCATTCGAATCACACGGGTTGCTTCTCGCTGACCCTATCCTGTCCTTGTCCTCCTCCTCCTCATCCCCGTCCATGGCAGAATCCAAAGTGCGTCTCTTCCACTCTCTTTCCCGCTCTCCCTCACCTCCTCTTCCCAGGGGACCGCAGCGACGCCCTCCTCAAACAAACTCGCCATGTCCCGCGCACTCGGTGCCGCCTTCCTCAGCCACCAGGTCGAGGAGCTCGAAAAGTCCGTCACCCATGGTCCCACACCTGGGCTTTGGAGAGATCGACGCCCCACGCCCGCCGCCCTCCATCCAAACCCAAATCGTCGCTCCACCGCCATCGCTCATGCACCCAAACCGCGTTCTCCGCCGGCACAGAGGCACCCCAAGAAAGAGTATCCCGAAAGGGACAGAGACCACACAGAACCAAAGTACAGGGAAAAGGAGAAGTCACGCAGAGCGAGCGACACTACACCGGACAAGGATGCCGATCTCGTCGTCGTTGATGCAAGCGTCTTGGTCCATGCCCTTTACCAGGTCAAAAAGTGGTGCAGGGATGATCGCGAGGAAATCGTCATCATCCCCCTCGAAGGTCCGTCCTTACTCTCACACTCCCCTCTCCCCCTCACCAAACCGGCATAGCGCTCAATACACTGGACCTTCTCAAGAAAGGCACTAGCTCACTCGCCCAGAGAGCCCGCTCCGCTTCCAGGATATTGGAGGCACAGGTTGGGACAAATCCCCGCATTAGAGTCCAACGCGATGACGCTTTTGTACCGTGGGACCAAATTATATTCAAAGACCCCGCCGCCGATGACGATAAAGAAAAACCTGTCTCCCAGACCCTGCATCTATCTGGTTCCCCGGAGTGGGTCAGAAGAATGATTTGCTGCGCCCGTTGGGAAGTCGACCATGCTCCCTCCACCCTTGATAAGCCAACCCTCAAGGACCCCAAGGTCATCCTTGCCGTCCTCTCCCCCGCGTCAGCCCAAGCACAGGTCGACAGAGGTGCCCCAGACTCTAACATCGAGTTGTCCTCTCCTGTCCCACTTCCAGCGCCTAGCCCTCATCTCCATAGGTACGAGCCTCGTTCGGCTGGTATTCTCATCGGTCATTGGGCAGCGCGAGCTGGCATCCCCACTCTCGTGTTCGACCCGGCTCCCGTCCAGTCCGCTTCTCCTGCGCAACACCGAGGCCCTGAAGATGATGACAGGGGTAAACGTCAGCCAGGTCGTCGCAGCAGGATCAACTCACACAGTGGCACCGGGCCTCCCACCACCCGCGGAACAGGTCTCGTCGAGCGTCCCCCCGCGGTCATGCAGATGATGGAGGTCGTCGCTCAACCTAGCAAAGTCGTCAGAGTCCTCGCAAGAGGCGAGAAATTGGACCCTGACCCTTGATGTGCAGCAACCCACACTCCAGGTGATGCGCTTTTCCGTCCACCATACAATAATGAATGACTGACAGCATCCCGCACCTAGTTCGAATCGAATCGAGAGCTTCAGGACTTCCCTGCGTCTTCCCCATCATGGTCATATTAGACTGGGACACTTGGTGTGTCTTGTCAGGCTGCAGAGTCTTGCCGTCGCGAGAGCGCCTGGATTAGATTGCCCATCGTCCACCGAGGACTGTTCGTGTGCACTTATGCGCTCCGGTCATCTACCGCTCATTGCAGGGCGCATTGTTTTGTTCAACCGTGGGGCTGACCATCACCCCATGTGTTCCTAAACATGAAATTGCGGACTATATCATGCGAATTCCTATGTACCGTTCCAACTTTTTCCCAATACGAGTTCTATGAGCCAAATTTACGCTGCATATTGTATAGGCTACGCCTTGGGTTCCCTCGGTCGTGAGCGCGATTGCGCAGATGTTGAGTTTGTAGTGACGCTTTGTTTATTTCCAAGGCTGTAGGCAAACAATGAGTCAAAGGCTCCGTGTGGGAAAGGCTCCCATTCAACTCCGCCCGTCACTGATATGGACCGCAAGGACGTCCATGGTGCCTGATCTCACCATTCACCTGTCTAACGCCGCACGCCTGTCATTTATTTCTCCCGCCAAGTCCGTCCGCCCATGGTTAGTTACCGACACGTGTACGCGAACTTGAAAGTCGGATCAACTTTGAGTCACCTTCAGGTCTGATATGATTAGCCCTTTTATTAGCACAGCTGGTTTTTGCCGATTGCAGGACGTTTCAGCCCTGGTCCAGCTGTAACCTTTTTTTCTTGTTTTCCTTTCAAATTTCTTGCCTCTTCCTTTTCGTCCGGTCTTCCTCCCGCGAGTGTGAGCGCTCGATTTGGATGGCGCCGTCTCACCATGCGATCAACATCAGCGCGATCGACATTGAACGTATCCACGCGTCGCAATACCTGAGCGGTGAGTGTCTTGTGTTGTCTGACGCACACGTTTCTTCAAGTTCGGACGACGACAACGGGCTTCTGTTCTTCTTTTTCTTTTGTTTTCGAAAAATCTGACCGTGATGGATTTTTCGGTATCCGTCAGCGGTCGGGCTTGTGGTGCGTTTCCTCTCTTTCCAACGTGTGTGTCGGTCGTGACCACGTATGCGACGCGTCTACATGCTCGCCTGGCGCCGTGCTTGTGTGATAGATCCTGCTCTGGGATCACATCCTCACCTTTCCGGACGAAGTGCGGCTGATTTGGAGCGCAAGACTGTCGATACCCAAGGTCTTGTTCTTGTTCAACCGCTACGTCGTCCCATGCGCAATGATCGTTCAGTCGTATGGTGAGCCAAGGCCCTTTGGGTGATTCCTCACGACGCGATTCCCATCTCGTTTGGTAGAGTTCAGCGGTATCGCTGGGTACCTCAATCTTATGGTGAGCACGTAACAATCCTTTTGTCGCGCCAGCGCTCATCAGCTGTTGGTTATAGTTGTGAGTCCAGTCCATGACGCAATGTCGCTCTTGTCATCATCCACCGTCCTAGTTGCAAAGTGTGGTACGCCATCGCGGTGGCTGTTGGGATGCTGTCCATCGCAACGAGCAACTGTGAGTAACCTCGCTTTTAACCGCGCCGCAGTTCCTGTGGCACACTCTAACTCTAGGCGATGCAGTCCTGGTGTTGCTCCGACTGTGGGTCCTCTGGAATCGGTCCCCACGGCTCATGCTGGGCACGCTCGCCTTTTATGTCGCCACGCAAATCGCGGCGCTCAGCTTGGCGGGCTACGTCATCCATGGTATGCTACGTGCGTGCGTCTCTGCTTTTCTCTGTCCGGAATCGTGACGTCTCTGGGTCACTAGCGACGCTCTTCTTTGACCCGCTGTTGCGCATCTGCATCCCTATGGTCAATCCTAATTTCCTGTTGCTGTGGAGTCCCGGTGTGCGCCTGATCTGCATGTAGTCGGGCGCGTGCTCACGCATCGTCCCTCTTAGATCGCATTCGAACTCATGGTTTTCCTGACGACGCTATGGAATGCGCTGGATCGACCGCGATCACGGAACGCGGAGATGACCAAAGTCATGTACCGGGACGGAAGCCTATACTTTTTCGTGCGTCCTTTTTTTCCAAATAATATTTTCCGACGTGCGGAATCGCGCGTTCATACACATTGACAGGGACTATTCGGTACGTCGCTCATTGAACGATGCGACGACCCGTCTGACTTCCATTCCAAGCGCTACGTCTTGTCAACCTGGTCGTGTCCGTCGTCGCGCCGGTAAGCGGACCCTCCCTCCGAACGCTCGTGTCTGACGCAGTTCCGATTCCGTGGGTTCTGATCAAAACGCCAGATCTCGCTTACGTTTCTGTGCATCTTGTGAGTCGCGCGTTTCGTACGTCGTTTCGCGTGGCGGTGCCTGATGCTGATGGCGACCATGGGGATAAATCGCGATTGGGCAACTTTAGCTTCGTCTGGAGCGTTTCCAACATCACGCTCGCGCGGCTCGTGCTTAATATGCGGCGTCTGTCGACGACGTGCGGCGGAAGGGAGGTGGAAGAAGAGGAAGTTGAGCGGACCGAGTTGCCCGTGTTGCGACGCGACGGGAGCGTGTGGAGTGATCCGGAATCGCAGCACAAGGGAATACTGTGATGGGCCGGGCGGTGGGAGCGCCTCGTTTTTTATCCCCATGTTCTTTTCTTATCACCTTGCTTTTTTTCCCTCGCGCTCCGACTCGCCCCTTTTGGGTTTCCCCCCTCCTTGCAGTGCTCCCATCTGGTTAAACCGTTGGTCGTTGGTCGTCGGCGCCTGTGCGTAGGGGTTCAAACTTTATGCGTGTGCTTGCCGGGTCACTCGTCAACGTCCGCGGTCCATCAGAACCCTCCACACGCCGACTTCTACTGGAAGGAAAAGAAGAACCCAAAAGTACACTTTCGTACTGTATTCTTTCTACTACTAGCGCACATCTCGAGTACTTTTTCCACCCTCGTCTTCCCCCCCTCCGTGTCGTCGCAGAGTGTGCGACGGTTGTATCTCTATATCTCTCTATATATATTACATCCCGTCGCTCGTCAGTTTGTTTGCGGGTTACGTATTTACCTAATTGTTCGGGTTCGCGTACATGAGTCGCGCTGGTGCTAGGGAGTGGGAAAGAGATGTTTTTATTTTCCGGGTCTGCTGTACAGAGGTGGAACAACTCTCGACAAGTCGTCGACGTACATTCCATCTCGAGCTGCTCATCTGCTTTTTCGACGTGGCTCGTCGCACGAGGACGACGATAGTGGATGTTGTACGGCCCCGAGCATGGCCGTGACGTCCGCGATGAGCGCTGAGCTCTGAGCTCGACGGATCCGGCACCGGCGGTTGCGTTTTATCGAGCGGCCGAGCCGACGCGGTTCCGAGCGCGGGAACGAGTTTACCTCCTCGACAGACTATGGCGGCGTGATGAAACTCGTCTCGACGGTAGGTTTGCATGTCCCTGTCGACGTCCATGGACCGAGGTTGGACGACCTGCGATGTTGCTTTTTCGCCAAGGATTTCCCGTCTGCATGTACAGTACTTCCAAATCAGCCGCCGGATGTACGTGCCGATTAGGGGCGATGGCCAGTATGTGCCGCCCGCCCCGCGTCGCTTCATAAGATAGGCCGCTTTTCAAATTTCAGCGCCTGGCAGGTGCCACATGAGTCAGTGTGACCAGAATTACATACCTATGAAGCGGGGCATGTGTTGTAGACCCGGAATTGAGATCAACGGAAGGACATCGCTTGTGCCAATTTCCAAGTGACTCAGGCCGAATCTCGGCGTTCACCTCGAGTCATCGTTCGACGGAGGTGGCGTCTTGGGGTTTTGGTTTCGTCATGGCGCAAGGTCCATTATGGTCGACCCCTGTCCTGTCAGGCGTCGACGGTTCGGAGTTGCGTGATCGCGGCGCCCATAAGCCTAAGTATCCAAGTACTTACGTGATCTTAACGGGCTGCTCGTCGTGCCGCCGGTGCGGAATACGCCGAGGATGCGACCTCGGGACTCGTGACGAGAGGCATGTCATCGTATATGATGACATTGATGAGATTTGGACGAGACGATCTGGAGGGGACAAATTGAAGTCTTGGACGAATGTGAATCGTTTGCGTTAGACGTAGATGGCCGCATTCGCACGACAGGTAGCTCTTATTCGCTTTGAAGGTGGACAGTATAATAGGAAGGAAAAACATGGATGGCCGGTGTGCTTTTCAAGTACGACATAATACGTATTGTATGTGAAGAAGTTGAACTGCCTGGGGACGTGGCAGATGGCCTGACGAGGACGAACATGGTCGTGCGAGATTTGGAGGCAAGCAAAGTGTTGGCACGTGCTACTACAGTAGAGTCTAATCGTCAATTGCCAATTTGCCATTGGACCGTTCCTCTGACTACCATGTTCCCCTTGTCCCGCTCCCACCACCTAACCCTTGGGCTTGCGAATGATGCACCCTCCTACGTCATCCGAGTCTGCGGATGCTCAAGCTCTCTCGGCGGCGTGTTCCATCGACACTGACGTCAACTTTTGCCATCCTTGGAGACCCATCGGGACTGAGAACTCCATACCAACGCTTAGTCCCTCGGTGCTCGCTTTTCTCGCCACCCGTCACGAGGCAAGTCCAAACCTGCCCTACGCCGTGCGTTGCATGCTGTTCTTAACCCGGACTGCATGATCAGGACGTCGCCGCATTAGCAAACAAGCCCGTGGTGAGAACGCCCGAGGTTCCCGACGACCTCCCGCTCACACGTTACTTTATCTCGTACGTCCCTGACATTCCAACGCGCGCGTTCTTGACCTGGTCCGGCCAGTTCATCGCACAACACCTATCTCCTCTCTTGGCAGCTACTCGGTCGCTCTTCTGCAGCCGCATATACGCACGTCCTCCTCGCTTCCTCCCCCGCACGATGCGTCGAAATCGACGTGTGGTGGGACGCACGGCCAGGGCGAGGAATTCCGATCGTAACACATGGATGGACGTTGAGCAAGAGCGTACCTTTCGTGGACGTCTGTGTGGCGATTGGAGAGGCCGTCAAGAGGATTCGTGATAGAGACGATGGAAAGGACTGGCCTGTCTTTGTCAGCCTCGAGTGTCACGTTCCGCTTGTGCATCAAGATGAATTGGTTCGGATCATGGTCGACTGCTGGGGCGAGATGCTGGTGCAGGGAAAGGAACAAGGGCTTTGTCAGGAAACTGTTACGCCTAAGCAATTTCGAGGGCGCATCGTGCTCATGGTATGTGTAGCCTCTGTTTGGCGCGTCGAGCGGGGTCCCCATTCCGTTCTCCAGGTTGAGTACTACCCAGACGAAGTGCCAGTCGGACTCGACCCAGGCCTCCAACTCGAAACGGAGTACAAAGCATTTGACGGGGAATCATGGGTCATATTGGAAACGGAGGGTCCTAGATATCCGTGTGATACCGTTGGCGTAGACGCTGCGCGCGTGTATCCCAAGATTGCAGATTCGCTCGCCAATCTCGGGTTCTATGCGCGCAGCTTGAAAGCTTCCAATGGATGGTGGAGTCAAGGTGGGCCTCAGCTGTAGTCGTCTGAACGTCGCTGATGCCCACTCCATTCAGTCTTCCCAAGTCCCCCGTTTCCTTCAAATATTGCTCTAAACGTCAACGAGCGCCGTTTTCCGCCCCTTCCGCCCTCCCTTGCCGTGCTCCAGCAGCATTCTATGTGTCACCTCCGTCGGGTCTACCCCCATGGACTCCGCGTGAACTCGTCCAACCTCGACCCATGGATACAGTGGCAGAGTGGGACGCAGATGGCGTGTCTAAATTGGCAGACATGGGACGAGGCCATGTGGTTAAACGAGGCCATGTTTGTGTGCACGAGTGGGTGGGTTGTGAAACCTGATCTTGAACCCATAGAGGAGCCCGAGAGTGGAAGAGAAATGCGGTTTACTGGGCGGGTGGTCGGGCTAAGTGCATGTGAGTTTCCCTGTACATGCACGCGTATGGGTAACGTTTCGTGCTCATCCTATGCTCTTGCGGGCGTGTAGTACCCCGACCCGAGGGTGACCAAGACGACTTTGTAGGGTATTGCCAAGGGGATCTAATTCACCGCGACGGCAAACAGGTCTGGCGAAGTGGTGCTGCGCGCACCCAGCGTGATGCAGCACTGGTACTCAACCCCCCTGCCAATGATGTTGACGTGGTGCACCTCACCTGGGACGAAACATTTGAATGGACGTGCGAGTTGGACGCATTGACATTCATTCTGTGCGTTTTCCTTATTGGGGGTGTCTTGTACTGACCCGAGGACCGGCGTAGGCTCAAGGTGGTCCATCGACGCGCGGTGGGGCGGGACGACGTTGTGGCCGTGTTTTGTGCGCGACTGGAACAGCTCGCGACAGGCTGGTGTCTCGTGCGGCTGTTGGACATGCGGGGCAAGTTTGGCGGAGCAACGCTGCTGTGCGAGTTTACGCTCGCGTGTGTCGACGTGAAGGTCTAGATCAGGGCATATTTTTGGGTCATGATGCACAATTTCGACAGTGGACGTCCGTTGTGCTTACCAGAGCTGATATTCGTTGACCATGTTCATGTATCCGAACGCGTTGGATTTCATGCTTTATTGCCAGCGATGCGATTCCTCGTAAAGGGCGACGAGAGTCTCAACGAGAGGATAAGCATGGCTGGTGTGGCTAACTGTGCTGTGTTCGCACAGGAATGTCTGCAAGCTGATGAGGTATCCCTCGATTGCCAATTATTGCGTGAGCTGTTGTCGACAGAGTCCCATAGCTCTGGCGGCACTACGATGCCACGAAAGACATCAACGTCGCACAAAAAGAGTTCAGTCCTGGACGAGACCAAACTTTTGGAACCATGCGAACTGCGGCCTCGTTCACGCTGTTAGTGGTTACGGGCTGTATGCGCGTCTTTGCAGACGCGTCGCGTTATGTTTTAACTTTTGGCGGCCAATGAAGCTTCTGAAGCTTGAACGGCGAACGTCAGTTTAGGGATGCACGATCAACACTACCGCTGATCGAAAATGTTGAACCCGGTTCACCCATAACATGCCATCAAGGCACTGTTTGGGGACAACGATTGCATCGTGGGGTATCGAATATGATACGACCAACAGGCTGCGCTCAACCCACCTAATTATGAATATCCCCGTGGGATCCAAACACTAAACATTGGCGATGTGACTTGAAAGTTTCGAACGTGAAGCGACCAACCCGCAACTTCCACCTTCAATTTGAAGCAGCCGAACGTGCCCGAATCGGATCACCCTAAAACCCGGTGAATAAACACTCATGATATTATCCACGCAGCGCATTTCTGGATGCCTGGAGCCAGGTACAGATAGAACGTCACGAAGATTAAAACTGTCGGGTGATACCGGGGCGGATGGAGGGCCTTTTAGGTCAATTTCGTCTCGACAAGAAACCCCCTAAGAGGGTCAATTGCACCCGAAATAGTGGTGCCTGAGGTGGTACACAACCCGTCGCGGGTACGGGTGCAGGTCAGCGCTGGGGCACCCGGGGGATACCCGTGCCATTGCCTAGCGGCCACAGCGACACATTGGCCACAAACGTTTGTGCGAGCACACCCAATATCAATGATGAACGTTAACATCGAACGTCTTGGGATTTGGGACAGAAAGACGTCGGATCAGATGCACCATAAGCCTCGAGCAGAGATGAGATCTCATCTAGTATCCTGCCAGTGAGGCAGTGAGAATTGATGAAGCAGGATCTGAGGGGAAACGCACCATCATTGATTGCATGAGCTCTGTACTATGTACATCGTTCGTCAATCACCATGCAGATGTGCAATTATTATTGGCAAGTTGCAAAACGGAAATGCATTCTTGGGTGGACTGGGTGGCTGTGCAAGATCACTATAAAACATGGACGTCCTCCTCCCTCTGCTCCCCATCTCTGCGAGATGTTTTCTTCCAAGTCCTTCCTCTTCACCGCACTTTCTTTCGTCCTCTTCGTCTCTGCTGCGGCAGTCCCTTATCCGCGCACCGAGTATTGCGGAGACATCGCATGCATCAATGACCAACATAGGAGCATGTTCAAGAGGAACCCTGTGCCACCTGATGTGTGAGCGAAACGCTTGCCAATGCCGTGACGAGGTTGACCCCATACTAGTTCAAACTATTACTACAAGAAGAATGCACTTAGTGCCAATTTGCAAAACTTCCACGACTACCGCCCCGGGAGGGCACCAGTGTATCTTAACAGCCCTTGCCAGCATAATGTGTGCGTGGCCTTAGACAAGCTTGCGCTATGCTCTTCGGGAAGATACACCCAAGTCATGACCTGCCAAGTTGGCCGGATGTGTGCAACCGAACCCAAATCAATGGAATACGGTGTAATAACGCATTGCACCACGCAGGAAATGATTAATCATGTGTTCGAAAAGGCGGGAATTTCGAGTGGTTTACTAGGATGACAAGTGGTGACGGCTTTGGGATGGACTTGCTGCTGGCCAGCTTTTGTTTTCCCTACATATGACATTCTTTGAATGAATGAGTGTGACTACAATTTTGGTGGGATGCTTAAACGGAACATTAAAATGGTGCATTCATTCAGAAAGCTTCACAGCTTCAATGGAGCCATCGCGATGACAAGATAGGCGGCGTTAGGCCGCCTCAGAGCTTCAGGAGTCGATCCGGTCTATCTTAATACGGTTAGTATGCCTTGTGATTGGGCTGAACCGTTTACAAACGGCACTTAGATAGCAAGTATGTACTGCGCAACGAAACCAGCGCTCGGCAGTAAGGTTTACTGGTTTCGGGAAAAGCCGGTGGGCGGCTGCGCAGTCCAACAGCGTACAATTCTATTTCGCAAAATTTTAACCCGTGGGAATTTCGACCACTTGGTTTGCAAGCACCATTAAGCGAGACTACATAGACCAAACCACACCTAACTAACTTACGTTGCTGAGAACGGCACCAGGAAGCACGCAGAAGTCGGATGAGGTTCTAGATTTTTTGGTCTCCCAGGGATTCAAATTGATGGCTGTTAGTCAATCTGAACCCCGATCAGATGTGGATCACAGTAGTTGTCCTCATGCTGACGGGGTCATCACGTAGTCTGACCGTGGCTTGATCATTCGACGTACACCTGTCTATTTCCAGACCATGTTATTCATGCTTTCGCTACCTCTATGATCAGGCCAGCACATGAAAAGAAGCATTACAATCAATGATCATTGTACAGGATCCAGTACGCGACAACACACAGCAGGATGAAATGGGCAAGAATGTAGGTGTAATATGCGCGCAGTGCGACGAGCGAATGTACGCTCGTTATCGAAATGATACGCATGTAAAAAAAAGCGAAAGCAGCTTTGTCACGGGTGAGTCCTGCAGTAACATTAGATTGGATACCGCACATCCGATCGTCGCCAACAGCAGGAGAGCGCTGGCACAGGACAGCAGGCAAACCTTTTTCAACGTTTGATCGTGATCCGCCGTAGGCGACCACGATTTCTCTTCCTTTTGCTTGCTATTGCTATTGACGTGGTGCATGTTGCCGAACGTACCGGAACCTATCGTCTGGAAGGTGAGCAAGGCATTGTGGGTGCTGGGGTGCACCGCGGGGAGATGTTCGGAATGCAGGACGACCATCTGGAGTTGGGAACGGCAAGAAAAATAGTTTCGGACGAGTCGCGCCAACTTTTTTGTAGAGGGTGAGTCGTCCGTGACAGGATATCCGCATTGCATATATGGGACTTGAAAGCGATCCTAGTCGATCATCAGTTACAACTCGAGGAATAGATTTGGAACTGTCTTGCCTGCCACGCGCGACATGTACCGTCGAATGCAGAAGAAAGGCGGCTTTCCATGACACTCAGTTCGCTAGACCGAGGGCAACGTTGGTCGCAGAACATCCTATAAGAGAAGTGCTCGCTGATCTACATGATGACCGACGTATATTTCACAGTCAATGTGGTATAGATCTGCCATAAGCTGGTGCGTGTGCCACACCAAGTCGATGTCCAACGTAGGTACAAGCATGGTGTTGGGGCATGCAGACATCAAGTCAAGAAACCTGCGGAAAGAAAATCGATGAGAATACGAGATGCCAAGAGATGATAGCGTACGCATGATATCGCATCACCGAGTGCTCCAGGATCTCGTATTTGTCCGCTTCGCGAAACGCGCCTGACGTTAACCAGCCTAGCTCGTTCATCTGCGTGGTGAATTGGCATTGACGAAGAACCTGTTACAACGTTTGGTCAAAATCAGTGGCACTCCCGAATGAGATAACGTACAGCATCGACGAGATCGATAGAAAACAGGCTGTCGTTGGAATACGCGCATAGAATCCTTGTCACCCTAACTAGCTACTGTTCGCGTCGAGACTGAGTCTGAGTGTAACCGGGCATACTTACGAAGCTGTGGAACGACCCTTCAAGGAAGTGGATATAGCCTCTTCGAGTTTGTTCAGCGAGTAACCGATGTTTTCCTTGATCTCTTTGATCCGATCCAACCTAGCGAGTCGCTCGTTGAGTTCCAGAGAACTTGATCCAGACCTCGAAAAGTATTCCGATTGCACCAACTACTTCTTGATGACTTTTGCATGCCGAGAATCTCGCGTTCCCGAAGGAATGAAGAGGCTGCCACTATATACGACACGACATCATCACGACGTTCATGTCAATCCTCAAACTTGGACCTACGCAACAAAATTTTGTTCCCCGTCTAATTCTGACGGATCGCGTACCAACTTTGCAGCTGCGAGGTTATCATGCGTGATTTTGAGCCTGCATCCAGGAAGTGGACACATGATCGAGAAGACTTGGGCGAACCCAGTTCCACTGTCATTGATGAACGCTATCAAGCAAGACGTGAACCGTCATGCGCGGCTTGCGACGGACGATGTCCACTCACGAATGTATACCTTGGTCCGACATCGCGGACACTCTAATACCTTAAAGGTGCTCACCGACACAGTCATCGCCTCAAAGGAGTTAAAGGCATTCTCATTTCTCGATACCAAGCGTCGGTCCTTGCTGCGCTCGGGAACTCACCGACCAGACGACCGATATGTTGAGCGATCGCAATTGTTGCAACATGGGGAGACGTTCGCAATCTTCGGCATACCAGCTGTGACCTCATTGAGCCCGGCATGAAGAAGCGAAGACGGTGAGAGGCTACCAAGGGTTGAGCATGTACGCATGCCACACCATCCAAACGTCCACGGGCGGAACGTGTCTCGCGGCGAACTTTTCGGGAGTGACGGGCTGGAGAGACTTGGTCCAGCGCTCAAATCTGTTCGTTCCACGTGCAGTGGAGCAGGCTTGCAGCAGTCAGAACCAAGTGATAAACATTATAGCGACTAACCTGTGGTTGACCAGACAATGGCACTGGAGCTCCTGCTGGGTGGAACTGGATGCTATGCTTGTGCGTGTTTCATTGATCCCTGGTCAGTTCGATCGATTAATTTGATAGCCTCTTCACTGTTGGGATCTTTATCGGATTTGATGCACCCGGCCATATTGCTGAGGAAACACAGAATGCAAGGTATAGATTTTTGATGATAATACTACCTCTCCTGATACTGTTTTCTTCAGCATTAATGCAGCAAGAGGCATTCTATGGAGCACAGTCACAACAGGGCTGTTCGGTTTCATGACCATCATCCTGTTTCTACATCACTGAATTTGAAAGCTTCAGATAATATCACATAAGATGATTATAAACTCTATATTTGCAACAATCTTAATTATTATTATTATCAGGAAGCTTATCCTATGTACAAACATATATAGGTCAAAGCTTGCTGATAACATCTATAAAAATGATCTAAGACTATCTTGAGAGCCAATTCTTAATATAAATTGGATTTCATGAACATTATTAGATTTGATTGTTTTATGATGAAATACTACTACTATATTTTGGTCTTTGTATATATTATATCAACTATTAACCATATGATATAGCAATACCAAGGATAGTGTAATTGTCAATTTCTTGAAACTTTGTAGACATTCTCAATGTTTATCCTTATTATATGAGATAGAAACATCTCTGAGACAAGATAATGAATATGTAAATGTCACATGTGTTCTAATTTTTTAATTATAGTAGAACCCCACTACTAGATTTTGGTCTTTGTTCATACTATGCCATCTGACAAGAGTGTGATATAGTAATATTAAGGACAATGTGATTACCAATTTCTTATATTTATATAGACATTTTGATAGGTTGTATTTATTGTTCCATGTTGTGATCTATAACAGATGAAAGAATGAATATGCACATGGCACAAGCATCCTAGTAATACTATAGTAATGAGAGTTAACTGATGAAAAATGTAGAGGTCTTGATCATTTCCAGGTCAGGTTTGAAGGATGTTATAATCCTAGATCTGGTACGCACAGAGGAGTGTAGAGGGGCTAATGCCTTGTGAGAGAAATACTCACGAGGTTCGATATGTCTAACTAAGAGCAACTACCTAAGGGGAAGGCTGCCCTGGTATAGTCCAAGGAAATGAAACACTACTCCTACAAGGAAGGAGTAAGATCAAGGTGATGGTAGTCCAGTCACACCTGATAGGATGAACCAGCAAAGGTTCATTCCATATGTAGTTGTGGAGGACTATAACAGTCAATCCAATGAACTACTCTGTGCTATCGGTAATCTGACCACACAGGAGATCCAATAATGTCCTATATGATTCTAGTACTGGAGAAGTACTAGACAAGTGTCTCCAAGATTGTATCCTTTGGAGGATGTAAGGAAGGAAAGAAGGGACCTCATAGTAGAGGTGAGAGTTATCCTGGTTTGGTCTGTCCAAAGCACAGGGTTTATATAGTGTGCCATATGGCACACAAACCAAGCCAAGTATATGGAGGTGGATTGGGGTGTATTTGTTGCAAAAATTGGTGCCAACCTCCTC
>JBBPSN010000207.1:0-29626 GCA_038093615.1 Austroboletus olivaceoglutinosus | reverse complement strand
ACAGCTATGCAACACCACCAAAAGGTATTTGAGAGCTTTGGGAAAGGATTAATGTGGAATGGGGCAAGATAGAGGTTGAGGAATGTCAAATATTAATAGAAAGCATGCCTAGAAGACTAGAGGCAGTAATAAAGGCAAAGGGAGGGCATACAAAGTACTAAAACTGTGAAATAGAAATGTTGCTCAAATAAGTATCCTAATGACATGTCATTTTGAAATGGTTATATCTCAGTGCCATGGCAACCAAATCACATGACTATTAGCTCATCTTCAGGGCAAGGGTTAGGGTTATCGATTATCCAGCAAGGGTTAGAGCTAATATATTTTGGTTCTCTTGCAAATGTCACATCTTTCCAAAATGCCCCAATATTAGGACACTTATTTGAGCTACTATATGAATATATCATATACTTACATCATATTGCAAATGAAGTGACAAGGAGGCTAGTGGTTAGGGTACATCAATAGGAGAATTATTAGAAGGAGAAGTAATACACTTGATCAAAAGATTATATAACAATATTGTAAGTTAAGGCTTTCAATGAAAAATCATGGCAAGCCAAAATCACAGATATTAAGATAGAAATGAAAGTACATAAGGTATAATATTACTGATCAGAATCTACAACTAAGTAATAATAATATAGGTGGTGTGGCCACATAATATTTGGATTATGATACAATAGTTTTATTAAAAGTAGAACTTTAATCAAGATAGCTATATATTCAATGGAATATCATTCAATGCAACTAATGATTATTTAGCTTTTACAAACATTTGGTATTCAATGAGCTTGTTCTATTCAATACATGTCATAAAAACTGCCTATATTGAGTATAAAAATCCCTTTCTAACAATAGTATAATCACTATGATATAATTATTATTCAAAGCAGATAAGATCATAATCCACTTTAATGATATTACTTTATATTATAATAACATTATACTAGGTAATTTACCAGCAGTGGAAAGTGAAGCCAATACTTGACAAGCATGTATGATATAAAAAAGCAAAAAAAAATAAAAAGAGTTGGCTCATATTAGATTATGGTAGAGCATACACATTTCTCATGATTTCAATTTATTTATTTATTTCAGTGATATCAAACAAAATCAATACATGACATATGGCCTTTTGTAATTTAGACCATATATTTGATAGTGTTCTCAATAACATCATCAGCCTTGATAATAATGTTTATCATGTTGGTGTGTCTAAAATGGTTCAAAGTATTACTGAGGAATAAGTCCAATAAGACCACTTTCTTCTTAGTATTGAGTTTATACTTGTTGTAGTATCTAAACTGTAGGTTTCTTTTGATTACATCAAGTTATACAAAACCTAACTATGCCTTCTTAGCTTTCTTCTATTAATTGTGGTATTGATCAATTAACTTATTTATATTGTATTTGCCATAGATACTGTGCCAGTGACTATTATGTTTGTATTACTTGTATTACTGGTATATACTTTTGTTTTCTTTATTGCTTTTCTTTTGGATGGCATTGTTGTAGGGATAGGGTTATCAGTGAGTATAATTATTTACTTTTATTAATCTGATACTTGCTTACTTTCCCTCTTTGATATTACTTATTGTTACAAATAGATACAATAACATCCAACCAATATCATCTATGTATTGCTCAACTGAGTAACAAGATTTAATATTAGATGCATTATATATATATGATACATTAGTCAAGACATGTTTTAATTATTATATATAAATACATTTGTAGCATGACACATACAAGTAATGATTTCATATAGCAAAAATAAAGAAACTAATAAATGATAATAAAATAATGGTTTGTGGCAAATTGATTAAGATGGTTTTGAATCTGGCATTGTGGGAATGTTTATCTGATTAGTCATTTATTGTGGCTCAAATCTAATTTGTACTACTTTGCCATCTATTTCAACTATCACATTTTACTACAAATTATAATACTTATCTAATTGTGGAAAATCAAGTCATTATTTTACCACAAGTAAACACATAAGTTAATTTATGGTAAGTTCATTTGTGTTTCTATATCATATTTAACTGCAAATGGACATATAGGCTCATTCATGATAAAAGAATAATCTGTGTTTTGTATCTGTTCACTTACTTTCTTTATTTACACTGACTTTTCAGTTTCAATCAATATATTGGATAGTATGATGGTTATATTATCATTATTACATTTGTCATTTGTATATATTTTAATTTGTATGATATCATAGTAAAATACAGTGACCTCAAAAACTCTTTCTATGTTGGCTCTTAACATGGTGCACAAAGTGTGACGCAAATAGGGGTGGGAATCACACTTTGCTTTGGTGGAGTTATAAATAGTACATACTCTTGGCTACAAGATATAGTCAATTAGAAACAGTAATACCATAGAAAGTGTTTTTGAGCTTTTAAATGAAAAAGGGTATTTGAATATTATCAGTACTTGGTATAGCCTCCTTTTGCTCTAAGCACTGCCTAAACCCTCCTAGGCATGCTTTCAATCAACTTCTAACATTTCTCAACTAGTATCCTATCTCATTTCACTTGAACTCTTTCCTATAATTCATAAATTCCATTAGGGGGGTTTTCATGCTGTGCAAGCCTTCTTTTGAGACAACCCCAGAGATATTCAATAGGATTTAGGTCAGGGAACTGCAAGCCACACCATAGTGTTGAATTCTTACTCCTTTAGCCAATTCTTGACCAGCTTGCATGTGTGCTTGGAGTCATTGTCCTACTGAAAAATAATCTTAGGAGAATTGAAGTCATAATACTCCAGGATTTGCCAAAGCTCATCCTTCAAAATTTAAAGATAAAGGTTCCTATTTATCCTGCCATCAATCTTGGTAGCAAAGCCAACTCCCTCCCAAGTCATACAGCCTCACATTATGAGAGAACCTCCTCTAAACTTGAGGGTTCCCTGCACCAGTCTATTACTAAGCCCCTCATCTGCCCTTTTCCATATCCATTTATGTCCATCTGACCCTAGGCAATTGATTTTGGTCTCATTAGACCATATTACCTTCTTTCAGTCCTCCAGAGTCCAGTCTTTGTGAGCATAGGCAAAATCTAAATGAGCTTTGTAATGCCTAGCAGAGAGAATGGGGTATTTGGACTTGACCATAGCTTTCATACCAGTTTTTTTCAAGTGAAGATAGATAGTACTGGCAGAGAGGGGTTGATTAATGATGTTGGTAAGTGATCTGGTCACTTGGACAGCATTTTCAGCTTTCCCAGAGGTAATAAGATATTGGGTATATCAGATATTTATAGGGTAAAGTTTAGAAGGATGACCTCCAACAGCTTTGGGAAGGCCAGAATAATCTTTGGAACAAAATTTGGATATGGCAGAAGGGCTGACACTAGTTTGCTTAGCAATGGCTTCACCAAAATGGCCAGAATCAAGCAAAGAGAGGATAGTATTTTGTTAAGTAAGGGAAAGGGATCTGACCATGATGGTGGTTGAGAATTAAAAAGTATATGAACTTTTTTAAAATCAGACATATTGTTTATATGTATGTCTTTGTTTGTACTAACAAACAAAGGCAATTATACTATAATTTGACTGAGATCCTACTCAGCAGTTCAAAAGCTCAAAAACCCTTTCTATGATATTACTGTTTCTAATTGACTATATCTTCATAGCATAGCCTGCAAACCAAATTACATGATCTAGGGAGCAATTTTGTAGCCAAGAGTATATATGTACTGTTTATAACTCCACCAAAGCAAAGTGTGATTCCCACCCCTGTTTGTGTCACACTTCACATGCCACATTTAGAGCCAACATAGAAAGGGTTTTTGAGGTCACTGTATATTGCATTTACTGAATACTTATAGAAAAAAAGAGTGGTCCTATTATTTCCAGGTAGTAGAGATAGCAAAGATAATAACTTTGCTTGTAATATTTGATACTCATACAGTATGAATATAAGATTGAGTCCAAGTAGTCTGAAATTAGTCATACTTGGTCCAAGTAACTAGAGTAAAGACTGGCTGCTTGGACTTTGATGCCATGACTTGAACTAGAGAAGAATATGAGTAAGTAATAAGAGTGAGTGTGATATACATAGGGTGCGATAATATGGTGTTTCAACCATAGAGATGTGCTGGTCTCTATACTGTGTAGCCTGTAATATAGCAATGGATAAAGGCAGACATGCCTGGCCACTAGTAATCACATTTGAGGAGGGAGAGGGTGCAAAATTGGCCAGCATGGCCACCAGAGTGGAAGTCATGGATTCCTTTAACTAGGTCATATTGGGCAGACTTAGGGATGTATAAGCAACCTCAGAAATAAAGTTGGGCATCTGTATAGGCCCAATCAGTGTGATTGGAGCAGAGGAGAGGTGTCATTCTATTGTATATATTTTTTAGCATGATGAGAACTAGTGGGTCTAATAGGATACAAAAAGCAATCTTTTCTACAATAGCAAGATCAAGGGAGTGAATGAAGTGGGTGTCTGGGAGAAGAGTGATGACTGTATTGTTATTGGATGTGTTAATATTATCCTTATAGGATAATGCATCCTCTGGTCCCATTTAGATTCCAGGAAGATAGGTCAAAGTCAGGTCAAAGTCTTGGATAAACATTTGCTATCAGGTATGGCAATGGCTCAACTTTCAGGGGGAACAAAAGTATATAAGACCCTTATTATCAGTGAGAACCTGGACTACATGTTGGGTGCCGAGAAGATAGTGGCACTGACATTTTTTCTGGGAAATAAATAAATAGAATGCTAGGTGTATTCCTCAATCAAATCCCCCAGGCCCAATCTCACTATAAGCTGCTGGTTGTCAACTAACCTAACAGTTCAACAATAGCATTAATACTAATAAGTGAATAACTTAGTGAATTGGATGTCTGATTATTCTTTCAAGTCTAGATTGTCAATTGAAGGACTTAGGTTGGCTTTATTCTAGTATGGGTAAGTCAAAGGGTTGGTGATAAACTAGTGAAATGAGTTCCAAAAGCCTAATCATATAGGTTTGATACTAGAGTGTGTGGTTTGTTTGGTAAATTACTCAAGAACCATGCAAGCTGTGACTATGAGAATAATTTTCCATAAGAGTACCTCAAATGGTTGATTTTCTGAGATACTAGGTGCTGGATGATCAGCAGTAATGGTAGAGTAATAAATCACCTAAGTTTAATACCAAGGGATTTACTGTAATTGAAGTAGCATGTAAAGTTGCTTATTGAATGTGGGGATGTAAAGTATGAGAATTTGCCCTTATATGTATCAATGAATATCCAATAGGTTGAGATGTCAACCACAATATTGGTTCACTAAGAGATAGAGGAAGGTACAAGTGTACTGTTACATTTCTATCTTTTCTTTCACCTCTCATCTTGCCTTGGCCTCTGTCTTGCTACCTACGATTCCTAGTAGCCTCGCTTGTCAGACTCTGCGAATGGACTACCTTCCCACAGTCATTGTCGTTCAACACAATGCCCCTCTTATGTCACTAATGTAGCTACTTAGTGATACCCCAGTAGTCATCATGGCGGCTTAGTTAGCCCCCCCTCCCTTTTTTTACTCATCCTATCTCGGCGCATGGACCATCTATTGTAGTATTTAGTCTACAATTGAGCCCCCATTGTTGACCATCTTAGTCTTACTTTCAATCAAGTATCTACTTCCGATCCGCTCAGTTCGAGTGCCCTCTTGTCCTTAGTCTTTGTCCTACTACTTGAGTGGACGCTCCCTAGTCAAGACAGATTTGCCTGCCAAGCAGTCTCGTCATCCCTCTCCACTGGCTTACGTGCGGCCCATCCTCACTCCCGTCACAGTACTGGTTCATACCGTCTGTTGGACGTCGTCACCGCAGGTTTACTCAGCAGAGTTACCTTGCACCAAACCCCCTTTAACACAGCATTGGACTACAGTCCAAACGGTACCTTGCCCATGGAAAGTCCATCCAACCGCAAGTGGTCATAACAAAAGACTAAGATCAACCTTGAATGGCTACCCCTGTGTAGACCACCCCCTCCTTGACAAACACCCTGTCTTCCACCTTCGAAACTACTACCAGGACAGATGAGCCTGACCCTGACTCCCCCCTTACTGAACTCGACGAGGCCTCAGAACCAACACTTGCACCAGAAACACCTGTACTACCCCAATTTTGGCCAACCACCCACCCCCCCTTTTCCAGACAAGGATCCGTAGCTTCTACTTCGGTTCCCTTCGCCATCCAAACAGTAAAAAAAGCTTCCCCCCTGTCCACTATTACCCCAAACATTCCTGCGAAACACACTCCTGCCTCTCGGACGATAGGAAGCATGTCCACCCTTGCTCAAACAACTGGTGCCCCTGCCCCATCCACCCCCGGTCAACCAGCTGGTCCCCCTGTCCCACCCACCCCTGGTCAACCAGCTGGTCCCCCTGCCCCACCCGCCCCTGGTCAACCAGCCGGTCCCCCTGCCCCACCTCCCCCTGGTCCCCCAGCTTTCCCAATGGCTGCCCCCACACTCCCAGAATACAAAGTCGGTCGCCTGAGTGACTTCTATGGCGATGCAACCCATGTAGAGACTTGGCTTGGCGAGGTAGAGGGGTATTTATTCCTCAATGATCACATCTACACAACTGACAAAACTAAAGTCGGCTTTGCCCTGTCCTTCATGAAAAACAAACCCATTGACGTAATGACTAAAGAAAACACCACCGCTGGGCCCTGGGCCACAGAATACTGCCACACTGCCAACGCGTGATCCCCCCTGGCATATGATACCTACGCCATCTTCATCGCCCTTATCCGGACAACCTTCAAACCAGCCAATGTGGCTCAAGCCGCCTATCACTGGTTAGACCACCAAACAGCCAGGCACAAAGAAAATGGGCTTCTTACATACAACAACATGTTCACTAGCAAAGCTGCCCTCACTGGGATCACTGCCGAAAACACCTTAATCCACCTCTACCAAAAAGGAATCTACAAAGGACTGGCCTGCCAAATCCTTGCCATGGAAACCCCCCCAACTACCTTAGCCAACTATATGTCCCACACCTCCATATTCCATGGCAAATGAAAACAAGGGCGATCCCTTTGTTCTTCCGGGATGAAACTGATGGCTAAGCGACCTACTATCGGTATGGTGACCATTGCAAAACTAACCCCCCAGGAAAGAGAGTGGTGTTTCAAAAACTCGCTTTGTTTCCACTGCCGACTACCTGGACATCTGTCCACCAGTTGCCCAAAATTCCCTACCACCCAACCACATCCACACATCGCCGCCTTAACTGCGGAAACCCCCTCAGTGCCCGAAACTCCCCTGGAGGATTTTTGATTCAGGATACCTGTACGGCTCACATATCCTCTGTAACTACCCCCAATCATGTATGTATGTCACAAAATACTACCTTGCCCCTCTGGTTCATGATCATTCTGAATGCCATCCACCATGCCCTCGTCGACAGTAAGGTGGACATCAATTACTTTGACTTAAACTATGTCCAACAACTACGACTCCCCTTGGTACCATTGAAAAACCCACTCAACGTCAATAATCTCAACCACCCACTCCAGAATGGAGCACGACATACTGTCACCCTAGAAACCACCATCGGTTCTCAAACCTACTCCATCCCCTTTTTTCTCATAGACTGTGGAAAGAAACGCATCATCCTCGGACATCCCTGGCTGGACAATGCCAACCCTATTATCGACTGGCAAAATGGGACCATCACCTTGCCACCCATTCCTCCCCCCACTCCAATTCGCACCCACCTTTACTGATATCTTGGCATGGAAAGCCTGTTCAACTTTGTTGACCACGCCCTTCGCTCCCACTACGAATCACATAATATTCGACTAGTCACTACTTCTACCGTGCTGGCCCAGAACACACCGCCACCGGAACCCATTTTACTCCCACCCACTTACGAAGAATTCCGCGCTCTGTTCACAAAGGAATCCTCCGACTGTCTTCCCCTCGCCAATACCCCCTCCCACTCTATTACGGTGGATGCTGCCTTCTCCCTGAAAGTGGGCAAACTCTACTCCTTGACTCCTGATGAACGATCAACACTCAATGCCTTCATCAATGACAACCTCCATACCGGCAAAATCGTTCCCTCTGCCTTGCCACAGGGGTCTTCTTGTTTCTTTGTCAACAAAAAGGAGAAAGGCGAACTACGACTATGCATAGACTACCGCCACGTCAACTCCCATATGGTTAAAGACGCTTACCCCCTCCCACTCATTAACGACATCATTGACTCCCAATCTCCAAATGTCATCTTCTCCAAATTCGATGTCAGTGCTGGGTTTACCCGCATTCCCATGACAGAGGGGCTTGCCCCGGGCGCCACCCTTGATTCCTGCAGCCTTGCTGCCTTCATAACCCACCGTGGCCTCTTTGCCCCTACCATTATGCTCTTCAGCCTCGTCAACTCCCCACCCACCTTCCAATGCGCCATGAATGAATTCTTTCGCGGGCTTGCTGGCCTGTCCATTTACATGGATGACATACTTATTGGCTCTCCTGACCCGACAACACACACTGCCCATACCCGCGCTTTCCTCTCCTGCTGTCGTGACCTTGACCTCCCCCTGAAATTGTCTAAATGTGCTTTCAACGTAACCACCATCTCCTACCTCAGCCTCGTCCTCCGACCAGGCCACATCGCCATGGACCCCATCAAACTCGCTGGCATCGCTAACTGGCCTGTCCCGACAAAACTCCACAATGTATGATCTTTCCTCGGCTTTGCCAACTTCTACCGGCACTTTATACTCCATTACTTCACTGCCGCTTGCCTGCTCATTGACCTCACCAAGAAATCCGCTCCCTGGCTGTGGTCCCCAGCCTGTCAAGCCGCCTTCACCGACCTCAAACAACGTTTCCTCCGCGAGCCCATTCTCCAACTTCCCTGTCCCTCCACCCCTTTCGCCATCGCAACTGACACCTCTCTTTATGCCTCTGGTGGCATCCTGCTTCAGGCCAACGCCAATGGTGACTGGTACCCCTGTGCCTACCTCTCCCATGCTTTCTCCCCTGCCGAACGAAATTATCACATCTACGACCGTGAACTCACTGCGGTCCTCTCTGCCTTGGCCACCTGGCGGCACCACCTCCTTGGCTCCCCCTTCCTGATTACTGTGTTTATGGATCACGCCAGCCTGGCCTACTTTCGCTCCCCCCAGAAATTAAATCGACACCAAGCCCACACCTTTGTCACCCTTTCCAAATACAACCTTCGCTTTGTCCACGTTCCCAGTCACCTCCTCTTTGGTCCTGACGCCCTCTCCCACCATCCAGACCACCTCCTGTCCCACGACCTCGACAATGCAGATGTCACTCTCCTACCCCTTGATTTATTCGTCAACCTCATCGACATAGTACTCTGCAATCGCCTCGCCCAGTCTACCATTGCCGACCCCCTTGTCCTCTCGGCTCTCCAAGCCATGGACGGCTCCATCCCCCCACAATTCCACTCTCACCTCTCTGATTGGTCCTACACTAACAGCATCCTGGCCTTTCAAGGCCGCGCCTACGTTCCACCTGCCCTCCGTCGCAGTATCCTCCAATGTTCCCATGACCACCCCTCCGCCGCCCACCCGGGTGTCCTCAAAACATGCCACCTCATCTGTAGTTCCTTCTGGTGGCCTGGGCTCGCGTCCTTTGTCTGATACTACGTCGAAGACTGCACCTCCTACCAGTGCAACAAAGTCATCACACATCCCTCCCACCCCCCCCTTCTACCCATCCCCTCCACCTCCTCCCCCCGCCCCTTTGCTCAGCTCTCCTGTGACCTTATCACAGGCCTTCCCCCAGCCGGCCCTTCTGCTTTTGATAGTATCTTGGTCATGGTCGACCATGGACTAACCAAGGGAGTGGTTCTCTGCCCTACCAAGTCCACCATCACCACCGAAGGCATTGCCACTCTCTTTTTTCACAACATCTACAGACATTTCAGGCTCCACGAAAAGCTCATCTCTGATTGAGGACCACAATTCGCCTCCACCTTCACCAAGGAACTAGGAAGACTCCTCCACTACGACGTCTCCCTTTCTATGGCCTTCCACCCCCAGTCAAACGGATAGTCCGAACAAGTCATCCAGGAGCTTGAAGTCAACCTACGTGCCCTATACAAAAACAACCCACTCATGTGGCTGGACCACATCCCTCATGCTGAATTCGTACACAACCACTACCCCCACTCCATCACCGGCAAGTCCCCTTTCTCCCTCCAAATGGGCTATGAACCCCTCGCACTCCCTTCCATTCTCCCAACTTCCAACCTCCCCACAGTGGAAGATCGACTATGTCACCTCACAGCTGCAAGAAACGAAGCCCTTGCCGCACACAACATTGCACGGCGAACTATGGCTATCCGATCACACGGACCCTACACATCTTTCAGGGTAAAAGACAGAGTTTGGCTTGATGCATGCAACCTCCAACGGCATGTTCCCACCGCCAAGCTTGCCCCCAAACAAAAAGGTCCCTTCGAAGTAATCAAAGTCCTTAATAAAGCTGCTTACGAACTTCGACTCCCACGAACGTGGAAAATCCACCCGGTTTTCCACACCTCCCTTCTATTGCCGTATCACAAGAACGAGATTTATGGGAAGAACTTCCCATGACCACCGCCAGATTTAGTAGCAGGAGCCAACGAATACGAAGTTCATCAACTTCTACACCACTGAGGAATTCATGGTCACTGCCAATTCCTTGTTCGGTGGAAGAGGTATATGCCAGAAGAAGACTCATGGGAGCCAGAATCAAATTTAGGAAATGCCAAGGACATTCTCAATGCATATAAACGTCTCTGTCCCAAGGCATTCCAGAGGAAATAAGACTCCCAACTCACCATTATTTCGTCTCCACCTGCCCCCAAATACCCCCACCCTTACTACCGCCCCTCCATCTCATACATAACCTTCAGCAACTCCCTTACCTTCATCCCCTACACTGCCCATATCTATTACAACCACCCCTATGCCACCTACTGCCAACAATGCATTCACCTAGACAACATGTTTGCGCTTCCCCTGAACTCCCTTGCCAATGCACCTCTTCCCCCATCTACCAATGGAACCATCAAATACAGGAGAACGACCTCCTCCGCCCTCCACCTCTGTGACACTCCTGCCCCCCCTCCCTCTCGTATCAGGTAACTCTCTCAGAACCCGGCAGCCCTTTGACCGAAGTCGACTATGACTCCAATCCTAACAATCACCCATGTCCTCCCAGAGTCCTCCCCCTTTTAGAAACCCCCACCCCTATTCCCTCCTCGGTTGAACGCCAACAAGATGATTTCCTTACTTTCACCGCCAACGACCTATCCCACCTATTGAGAGGTTGGGACTAGGACAGCCATTCCCCCTTTATCCACATCATCGACCCCCATATTATGACTACCGATGACCTTTCGTTCATCATCACCGCATTATGCAACCCAAGGATGGTGGACGCCATCGAGGCCAATATCATGAAAGGCTCTGCCCTCTGGCACCTCTACATTGCTTTCCTGGCCACATCCCATTCCGACATCATCATCCAAGCCCCCTCTAGAGACCTCGTCCCTGCTCTCACCCTGGCCGCCATCAACCACGCTACCTGCTAGATGCAGTTAGCCCTTCTAGCGGCCATGCACGAATTAGGCATGACCTACACTCTCCGCTCAATCCACACTTCGCTCGCACGCCAAAATTACTTCAAAACTGGATACTACATTGCCCCCTTGTATGGGCAAAACACCCAGTCTCCTATTGCTATCCCTTCTCTCTATGATGACGACCTCGATGGGTTTGAAAAGGTCAATTGGGACGCCCTGCGTACCCTCTCAACCTTGAACAATGCCCTTCCCTGACCCCGTCACTATTGCCTTCATGTAATTTACCAAACCATATCTGCCACGACTGCCGGGCTTACCGTTGCCCCTGGTGCAACCGACTTGCCCCTGGCCACCCCCCATAGGTTTGTCCCTGACGAGTCCCCCTCATGTCTCCTGCTTCTACGAGCCCCCCACCTCTTGTACACCACCTACCCCCAACCATTATTCCTCTTGACCCCCCTCCAAAGAAAACCCCTGCTCGGCGCAACAAACAAGGGCATTATGCCTCCGCTTGTACTTCTCCCCCAACGGGTACAAGGGATAGTCCTTCACTGGGGTTTTGGAGATTGCCACAGGGTAATGTTATGTTTCTATCTTTTCTTTCACCTCTCATCTTGCCTTGGCCTCTGTCTTGCTACCTATGATTCCTAGTAGCCTCGCTTGTTGGACTTTGCGAACGGACTACCTTCCCACAGTCATCGTTGTTCAACACGACGCCCCTTTTACGTCACTAACATAGCTACTTAGTGATACCCCAGTAGTCATCATGGCGGCTTAGTTAGCCCCCCCTCCCTTTTTTTACTCATCCTATCTCGGTGCACGGACCACCTATCGTAGTATTTAGTCTACGATTGAGCCCCTATTGTCGACCATCTTAGTCTTACTTTCAATCAAGTACCTACTTCCGATCTGCTCAGTTCAAGTGCCCTCTTGTCCTTAGTCTTTGTCCTACTACTTGAGTGGACACTCCCCAGTCAAGATGGATTGCCTGCCAAGCAGTCTCATCATCCCTCTCCACTGGCTTACGTGCGGCCCATCCTCACTCCCGTCATAGTACTGGTTCATACCATCTGTTGGATGTCATCACCGCAGGTTTACTTGGCAGAGTTACCTTGCACCAAACCCCCTTTAACACAGCATTGGACTACAGTCCAAATAGTACCTCACCCACGGAAAGTCCATCCGACTGCAAGCGGTCATAACATGTACACTCAACTAATAAGTATTCCTAAACTAGATTTGCTTAGGTTACAGTGGCTTTCTGCTAGAGTGCCCACTTATCAAGTGAAATATAACTATTCAAGGGGCTTTTTTGCCTAGTAATACTCCCTGATACTAGCAATGGCTTTCTGCTATAGTACCTGTATTGCTAATTGTCACTTAAATATACACTTAACTTGTGCAGTTCCTATAGGGTTTTTACTAGGGCTTATATAAGCTCTCTAGTAAGCGAAACCAGCTATTAGGATGTGTACTACACTGTGGATAACATAAGGAATAGAGAGCTAAGCTTATACTGTGTTTAAAATTGAAAACCTAGTCTAACTGCTATTCAACACAAGATTGGGAGGGGAAATGAAGGTTTAGGGCGAAGATTTTAGGTAATCACTAGCTGCTTATGTAAGGCTGCTAGGGTCGACCCAAATTCACACTTTAGTACACTGAGATTAGTGGAAAGGTCAATTCTTGATATGGAATTTGATTACTTGTCAACTAAGATTTAGATCTCAGCTACCAGATTGATCAAATCTAATATGGGGATGTTCCCAATCAGAATCTGATGATCTGATGGCTTAGGTCAGCCCTCTATTTATACTACTTACAAAAGGCTATATTAATCTCTATTTGGATTGAGGGCAGTAATGAGCAAAAATGGCTATTGGTTGCTAAGGGCATTGCTTCCCTGGGCTGTACCATGCTGTGTCAGGCTGTGCATGTGGTTGCATGTGCCCTGCATAGCCTCCTGTCATTCTAGTGAGTTAGTGATAAAAGTCATTTTTGTGATTGGCTAGGAGAGTCATGGTTCCCAGGCTGTCAGATCTCATCAAGATTTGATGCATAGCCTTGCATAGTCTTGTAGGCATGTGGACACCACTGATGCCAAGCCTATTTCATGCTTGGTTACTTGACATTCCTGCAGATCTTAGATCTGGAACCCCCAGATTGGTTCCCATATTGGCTTGATTAAGGTGGTTGTAAGCTTATCCAAGCCATAGTCAGGTGACTTCAGGCATGTGATCAGTAATTACATGACTCCTTGTCCCAGGATAGGGGCTGATTACATGATCAGGGTAATCTAGGATAATTTAACTAGCAACTTAGGCTAGTTGTGTAGAAAAGTGTAAATAATTGGAAAGAAATAGTCATATCTTCATGAGTTTTGGAGATAAAATCACAAAACAATTAAGGAGGGGAGTCCATCATATGGTCCATCTTTTGACCATGGGAATTGTTGAGATGCTGTGTTCCTGACTCAACATAATTCAATTTGTGTGCAGGTCAATATTAGTCCTCAAGAGCATGAATGACCACAAGGAGTTCTTGGTCATAGGTATCATAATTGTGTTCCATATCTCCTAGGGTGGTGGATTGGTAGGTGCATGGGTGAAGATTGCCATTGGTATCTTTCTGCACAAGGACTTCTCCAATGATAGTAAAAAAGGTGTCCATCATGATATAGAATAAAAAAGAGGGATTTGGGAGGTGTAGGACTGGCTAGAAGGAGAATAGCTCTTTCATCTTCTCAAAAGTGGACTGTTGTTCTGAGGTGAAATCCCAGGCTTGGGCTTTCTTCATGAAATCTACCAGGGATCTGACTATTGTAGAGAAGTTTGGGATGAATTTGTGATAGAAGTTATAGAATCCAAGGAATGAGCAGATGGCTTTGAAGAAAGTGGGGGCTTCCTAGTCATTGATGGCTTTTAGTTTGGTGGAGTCCATGCTGATCTCCCCTGTTCCAACTATTAGTCTGAGATATTCTATTTCCTGCAAATTGAAGGTATACTTGTTGATTTTGCAGAAAAGGTTGTAGTTGCATAGTCACTCCAGAACCTTCAAGGTTTATTCAGTATGGAGAGCTGGGTCAGAGGAGTGGATGGCAAGATCATCCATATAGATAATTAACCACCTCTTGGCAATAAAGTCACTGAATGCATTATTTATAAAAACTTGAAATATGGCAGGGAAATTGCATATTCTGAAGAACATGACCATAGGCTCAAAGAGTCCCATAGGGGTGATAAATGCTGCCTTCCATTTGTCCTTGGATTTAATGAAGATGTTGTTATATCCTTATCTGATGTCAAGTTTGGTAAAGATTATTAATCCTTTAAGCTTGTCTACTAGATCAGATATAAGGGGGAGGGGTAGGCATTTTTTACTGTATGGGAGTTCAGGTAGCAGTAGTCCTGGCATGGTCACAGTTTGCTATTTTTTTTTGGGAATGAAAAAAAAATGGTGCAGCCTAGGGGAATTTGAATAATTGGATTTTTCTGCTGACAAGATGTCTATTAATGAATTTCTGGCAAGCTTCTTGCTTAGGTAGAGAGAGGGGGTAGGCTTTTGCTTGTTTTGGGACAAAGGACTTGAAGAGGTTGATTGCATAATCAAAAGATTAGGAGGATAATAGGGTGGTGGATTTTTTTTTTTTGAAATTGTTTTTGTATGCAAAATACTTGGTTGGTAATTCCTTTGGCAGTTTCTCCTTTTGGTTTTCAAGAGTGGTGGAGATGGTGGTACAGCAGACATGTTCTCCTTCAAAGTGGTATTCATATCATTGGTTAATCTTGTAGTTGGAATCAGCATGGAGATATCATAATAAATATTATTAGGTAATTATATTCTCGGAGTTTTATCAAGGGACTTTTCAATTGGTGGTGAGGTAAGTTTTCTAGTGGTCCAATTGATCAAGGGATTGTGGTTCCAGAGCCATGTTATTCCTAGGATGTTATTCTCTTGCTGGTAGAGAAAGCATGAAAGGTGTAATTCTCCTTAATTTTGTCTATCCAGATAGCAAGGATTACTCAGTATTAGATCATGCTAGCTTTGTTTTCATATCCATTAGCATTTAGGACTTGTATTGGACAGGTAATATGGGTGAGGGGAAACTTATTTTGTTGAGTAAAGTCCAAATTTATGAATGATCTGGTGTCTCCATAGCTGATAAGGGCAGTGGTGGTTTTAATGCTTTTGCCTTTTGTAGTAAACAGTGAAACAGGAATGAGGATTGCTTGTATTTCAAAGGATACTAGTATAGAAGACAGTAAGAGTGTGGGATGTTAAGGCCCTACTTTATTTTAAAAACCCTGGAAGTTTTTGTCCCTTTCTTTAATCTGGGCAATCATCTCACTAGAGGGACCTTCCTCAAAATACTCTTTTAACACCTGTAATATGTACCTCCAATTTGGAGGCTTTATTTCTGGCATGGAGTTGTTGAATATACTCCTTGATGTAATCTGGTTTAGGGAGCTCTGGAGCAAAGATTGCTTGGGTATGAGCAAGGTTACAGGGGGTATTGCAGAATGGTCTGGTTGGGGCGGAAATGGTTTCTGGTAGAGTAACCAACCTTATAGCAGATGAAGCATTAGTTTTCAAGCATATGGTGGGCTTGTTCAACTGAAGAGAGTATTTTGGTATGAGGATGAGTTTGGATGGCATCCATATCCATAGCATGGGGGTCATGGGTGTTTTTCCTGGATTCATAGTATTCTTTTTGGATATCCCTAATTCACTCTTGTTGGTGGACAAAAGTAGTGGCCTTTTTCATTTATTTATTAAGGGTGTTAGGCTTTTTTTTTGCTCCAAAGGTTTTCTCTACTATGTTGTTGTCCAGACCTCTTATATAGAGTTCAAGAAGGGCCTTTTGGTTAGTAAGATGGAATTTGGCTACAAGAAGGAAGAAGTTGGTTTTGTATTGATTGCAAGCATCAATATCCTTTTCTTTCATGGAAATGTGGTATAGTTTTCTTCTAGTGTCCACAGTGCTTTCCTTGTTGGAAAAGGCATTGAGGAACTCTTCTTTAAACTTTTCCTAGATGATATTGGTGGTGAAAATGATTTCAGTGTTGATGTTCTCATAGACAGCTTTTGTGTATATCCTTCCATGCCCTTTAGATATGTGGTTTAGGGCAGTGTACACTCATTTCATATTGTCATACTTGGTGTCATTTATCTGGAAGTATGCTCTCATGGCTTATAGCCAATAGTTGGCATCTAAGGGTTTGCTAGCTTTCATTTCAGATATATTGGGATTATTGGAATAAAAAAGGATAAAAGAAAGTGGGGTTGTGTCACCTGGCATGCTAGATTCCATTTGGTACTCAGTTTCCAAGATGGGTTCTTGTAAGGAAGATGGATATTCTCCTGGAGGGAGGTACTTGACTGGGGAAGACTTGGAAATAGGGCCTTCCTTAGGGTTTGGTTGTTCTGTGTGATGGGAGAATATTGTAGCAAAAGCTTTGGAAATGGAAAGGCATTGGTGAGAGGGATTGGGCAGGGTATAAGAGTGTTAATGATTGAGGTTGGTTCATTCTTGTTGACCTGTACACGATTGGAATTGTGCTGAGTCAAGAACATAAGCTATGACCTATTTCCATGGTCAAAAGAAGGTCCATATGGTGGACTATATACCCTAATATTTTTGTGATTTTATCTTAAGTCCTTGTAAAGATATGGTAATTTCTTTCTTGTATGTTTTCTCTACACATGTATTAGTAGTTACACTAGTGTACTTAACCTAATCACCTATTTTCATGTAATAGGCCCCTAACTGCTACTATTGTCAGGTGATTAGTAATCACATGACATTGGTCACATAATATGGCACCCTATTAGCACCACAGCCACTAACCTAAGCCAAAAAGAGACAACTGCTCAAATTGGTAAAAAATAAGGTTTTAGGTTGCTTAAGGGAGCTGTACAGCCTATCCCATAAATGGGATGCATAGCCATATCCTGCAAGGACCAACACAGCCTGTCAGCAGCACAGCCATAAGGCCTTGCAATTGCAAATTACCCAAATAGTGTAAATAATAAAGTTTATCCATAACTGGATGCATAGCCTTCTGTATAACTCATAGTGAGTCATAAGTCTGCTTTAAGGGTCTAGCACAGCCACATGTAATTAGTATATATAGATAGCTGATCTGTGCCCTAGATTTCAATCAATTTGATCAAACCTTTAATTACTGAAGGAGTATTAAGATCCCAAGTGAGATCTGGGAGGGAAAAGGGTTCATTATCCATATTCCATAGCAATGACATCATCTGGTTAGCTGTGATAGTCTGGCTGGCTTGGTGTTTTCAATGAAAAGTTTTTTTTTTTTTGGTTGAACTGGGCAGAGTATTTGGGTAGAATGGTGGGCAGTCTTGCTGTATAGGAGCAGAGGAATGAAGAGAGCTAAGTCTTTTGTTATACTAATGGCAGTACATAGTCATATGTAGTGATATCTTGGTGTTCCATTTGTGTAGATAGTACTAGCACAAAGTTCTAGTGCACACTCAGTGATAGTGTAAAATCCAATAAAAGAGGGATGAAGAATATGCAAGTGATCACTCCCTTAGAGATTGCTTGAATGGACTAAACACTACAATAACCTCAAAAACCATTGCTGTCATATTCATGTTTCCGACCCCCTCTGACTTTCAATTCCAGCACATTTAGCACAATAACTCCATCCTCCAAACACCCTATGCACTCCATTACTCCAACTCCATCTCTATTCTTATACATTACCCCTAACCTCCATTTAGTTTAGTCCTGCTGTTTAGTTACCTCCATACCTGTGCTCACTTAGGAGCACAGCTCCAGCTCTTTTGTATCTTTGTGCACTGCTCTAGTATCTTGTATTTAACTCCAGCATTTTTTGTAGTATATATAGTTTACCTCTGCATGTACTTAGATCAGTTTGATTATTGACTTAATCACCCAACTAGTTCTCCAACCTCATGTCTGATCTTACCTCTGATCCTATCTCTGAAATACAATGGCTCAAAAAACTGTCCACATGTTTGCATGTTTTGGAGTAATTGACCCTAAACGTGATAACCCCTAATCCTCACCCTAATATAGCTAGTATATAAAATAAAGGCCTTATTCTTGGCTTTCAATTGGTCTAAGGGTCAAAGGATCTGGATAAGGTTTGATGAAATGGCAGCCATTTCAAAATGACTACTCATTCAGATAGTTATTTGATATTTATATACAATTACATATATTGGACCCTAGTATGCTGTAATATCATTACATACATTTGGTAAGGGTCTTATTATGTTATCATTATGTAACTAAGTATTAGATAGCATATATAAACCCCATTATTCCATGGTTATTTTCCTATCATTACTATGAAACCCATTTCTATCTCTCATAGAAATAATATCATCTCTCTTTCCTTTCTTGGTTTTTCCTCTAGGAAGATTGCTTCTCAAACTGGCCTAGGAAAGTCTATTGTATGCCAGGTCCTTCAGGAACTCCAACCAGAGAGGACTAGACTTCATGGTGGCCATTCTTCAAAGCTTACTCTTATTAATAAGAGGGCTATTGTTCAGTAAATTATTACTGGCAAAGTCAAACATGCTGTTCAGGCCACCTACTATATCAATACCATCATTGACTCTCCTGTCTGCTCTCAGACAGTAAGAAATACCATGAAGAAGGCCTCACTAAAGGCTATGGTTATAAAAAAGAAACCCTTACTTTCTAGTGGTCATAAGAAGAGATGACTTGCTTTTGCTCTCAAGTATTAACATTGGACTATATAGGACTGAAAAAGAGTTATATGGTCAGATGAAACCAAAATCAATAGAATTGGGTCAGATGGGCAAGAATATGTATAGAAAAGGAAGGGTGAAAGGTTAATTGCTAGAGAGGTCACATGGACAGTTAAGTTTGAAGAGGGTTCACTGATAGTTTGGGGTTGTATAGGATGGAATGGAGTTGGGGTTCTGAGTGAAGTGGAGGGAAGAATGAATGCTGAACAGTATGTGGCCATTTTGGAGCAGGGATTATTGCAAAGCATGAAAGAATCTGGAATTCCAGAGAATATCATAATCTTTCAACAAGATAATGATTTCATGCATACTTCCAAAAAAACTCAAAATTGATTTGAAAAGCAAAAGATCAAGCTTCTGAATTGGCCTGCACAATCTCCAGACCTCAATTCCATTGAACACACTTGGAATCATCTCAAAAGGTGCCTTTCAGCATGTAAAAGTGCCCCTATAGGAGTTCATCAACTATGGGAAAGAGTAGTAGAGCAGTGGGGAAAGATTGGTGAGGAACAGTGTCAGAAATGGATAGAAAGCATGCCTAGAAGGATTCAAGCAGTTATCAAGGCTAAAGGAGCTTATACCAAGTACTAGATACCTAAATTTAAATAATATTAAAAAACTGTCTGAATAAGTGGTTATTTTGAAATAGCTGCCATTAAAACTTATCCAAATCCTTTGACCCTTGGACCAATTGAAAGCCAAGAATAAGGCCATTATTTTATATACTAGCTATATTAGGGTGAAGATTAGGGGTTATCATGTTTAGGGTCAATTACTCCAAAACATGCAAACATGTGGATAGTTTTTTGAGCCACTGTACAAAGACACTGTTTGCACAAGGGCACAACTCTCCTCTCCATACAGCTGAAGTGGCTGCCTTTACCTCTCTGAACCTTGGACCACTCCTATGCTCACACACACTCCACTAACCTCTTGTCCAATCACTGGACTTGATCCGGATCTATCCAGACCATCTTGGACTTTGCCCTCAAACCATCCATCCACCCCTAGTCAGCCTGGATTTAACAGTTGCAATAACTAACCCTAACATAGTGTACGAAGTGCACTGCAATCATATAGGAAAATCATGCCAAGGTTTACTGGAGACAAGGATAGTACATACTCTTGGCTACAATATTGCTTCCTAAGTCATGCGATTTCATTTGGAGGCCATGGATATACAAGCATTACAAAACAGTTCCTCATTGCAATTGTTTTTGAACTTTTGGTATCCATGATCATCTAATACTTGGTATAGCCTCCCTTTGCCCTAAGCACTGCCTGAACCCTTCTTGGCATGCTTTCAATCAACTTCTGACACTCCTCAACTGGTATCTTCTCCTACTCCACCTGAATCCTTTCTTATAACTGATGAACTCCACTAGGAGGGTGTTTATGCTCTGCAAGCCTCCTTTTGAAATAACCTCAAAGATGCTCAATGGAATTTAAGTCAGGAGACTATACAGGCCACACCATAGTCTCAAAATCCTGCTCTTCTAGCCATTCCTTGACCTTCTTGCAAGTATGCTTGGAGTCATTGTCCTGCTGAAATATAATATTAGGAGAATTGTAACCATAAAACTGCAGAGTATTCAGTAACTTATCCTTCAATACTTGAAGGTAAAGATCCCTATCTATCCTACCATCAATCTTGGCAGCATAGCCAACTCCCTGCCAAGTCATACACCCCCATATCATCAAGGAACCTCCTCCAAACTTGATTGTGCTTTGTACCAACCTATCACTTAGCCCCTTTCCTGGCTTTTTCCATATCCACTTGTGCCCATTTGACCCTAGGTGATTGATTTTGGTCTCATCAGACCATACAATCCTCTTTCAGTCCTCTATAGTCCAATCCTTGTGAGCATATACAAAGTCAAGATGAGCTTTGTGATATCTAGCAGAAAGAAGAGGGCATTTGGACTTGACTACAGATTTCTTACCAGCTTTCTTTAAGTGAAGGCACACTATGCTAGCAGAGAAAGGCTGGTTGATGATATTGGTGAGGGCATGGGTTACCTGGATAGCATTTTCTATCCTGCCAAAAGAAATGAGATGCTAAACATGGTAGATGTTGATTGGGAATAGCTTGATTAGGCGACTTCCAGTGGACTTCTAAAGCCCAGAATGCTCTTTGAAGCAAAGCCTAGAGATGGTAGACACATTGTGGCCAGTAGTAGCAGCAAGAGAATGTGTAGATTAGCCTGCATCAAGAAGAGAGAGAATAGTGGCCTTTTGTATAGCAGAGAGAGATTGCATGATGATGGTGGTTGGAAATCAAGAGGCATGTGAACTATTTCAAACTCAGACACACTATTTGATTATGTACCTTGTTTGTATAACCAAATAAAGTAAACTACACTTTGATTTTATTGTAATATCATCTATCATACTAAAAGCTCAAAAACTGTTGCAATAAGAAACTGTTTTGTAATGCTTGTATCTCCATAGCCCCTAAATGAAATCACATGACTTAGGGGGCAATATTGTAGCCAAGAGTATGTACTATCCTTGTCTCCAGCAAATCTTGGCATGATTTTCCTATATGATTGTGGTGCACTTTGCGTACTGTATTAGGATTAGTTATTGCAATGGTTTTTGAGGTCATTGTACATATGTTGATTGGCATAGATTTAGCTAAAGAATACAAGTGTAGGTGGGTGATATAAATACTATGAGATGTGGAAGTGGGACTCCATATAGAACTAACTAGAATGGACAGAAGATGGAGTTCTGCTGTCAATGACAATATATTATAATGGAATATAAGCCCAGAAAGAGAGGGCAAAGGAGGGATCATTCAGAAGAGAAAATGAAATGTGGACATACCTGATCCAACATAGAATAGACAGAAGGCTGAATCAGTCTAAGAGAAATGTTTCCAATAAAGTGGGAGCAGTCCAGGCAAATCTAGATGTGTAGGATAGATATTAGTGTCAATATCCTAATGGTAATTGTTGTCTAGGTAAAATAGGGGGAACAGATAGTATAACAAAGAGAAGGAATAAAGAGAAAACATAACAAGGATGATATGTAGATATAATGACATCAGGTGGTATATCATATTAAATGGCTAAGTGTTGAAAATAAGAGATAATGGTAAAAGTAAGTAAAAGACGGGCCTATATGGGGCTCAAATGGCAAAACCAGAGAGTGTCTGTCAAGTAATCATAGATAGTATAAGAATGAAAAGGAAAATGATAGTACAATAGAAGATTGTAACACCCTCAAAGAAACATATATACCATTAAGCTATTCCAATGATATGACTGGTATATTGGCAATGCATGTATACAGTGGCTCAAAAAACTATCCCAATATTTGACCATTTTGGAGTAATCATTTCTAACAGCAATAACCCTAACCCTCACCCTATCAAGGCCAGTGTATCAAATAAAGTACTAACTCTTGGCTTTTGTATATTTAATAGGATTAAGATCTGGAGACTGTGCAGGCCAGTTTAGAAGCTTGATCCCTTGTTCATCAAACCATATCTAAGCTCTTCTGGAGGTATGCTTGGGATCATTATCTTGCTAAAAAATAAGATCTTCCTTTGGAATCCCAGAATCCTTCATGCTCTGAAGCAACCCCTGCTTTAAGATCTCCACATACTATTCAGCATTCATCCTTCCTTCAACCTCACTCAAGATCCCCACCCCATTCCACTCTATGCAGTCCCATACCATGAGTGAACCCCCTCCAAACTTGACTGTATCTTTGACCTCTCTAGCAATTAGCTCCTCATCCTTCTTTTTTTCATACATAGTCTTGCCCATCTGACCCAATCCTATTTATTTTAGTCTCATCTGACCATAGGACTCTCTTCCAGTCATCTACAGCCCAATGCTGATACTTGAGAGCAAAGGCTAATCTCTTCTTTTAATGGCCCTTAGAGAGAAGGGGCTTTTTCTTCCTCACTACTGCCTTTAAAAAGGCCTCCTTCAGGGTATTCCTGACTGTTTGAGGACCAACAGGGTTATCAATGATGGAATTGATAAACTAGGTGGCTTGAACAGCATTTTTGACCTTGCCAATAATGATTTGCTAAATAATAGCCCTTTTGTTGGTAGAAGAAAGCTTGGCAGGACAGCCACCACAAAGCCTGATTGCCTCCGGTTGGACTTCCTGAAGGATCCTAGATATAGTAGACCTCCCTAGACCAGTCTGAAATTGTATTTGCCTGGTGAAAAGACCAAGAAAGAGAAGAGAGATAATGTTGTTCTTCTGAGAAGCAGAGATGGGTTTCATAGTGATGATGGGAATATTATTATGGAAAGGAAGGGTCTTTATATATTGTCCTACCCTGAGTTACATAAAGGTGACATAATAGAAGCATTATCAAATATATGTAATCCAAACTTAAAGTCAAAAAACTGTTCCAATAAGTTATTATTGTGAAATGGCTGTCATTCCTTCAAATCTTAACCAAATCTCTTTATTTTTTTATCCACAGAAAGCCAAGAGTTAGTACTTCATTTGATACATTGGCCTTGATAGGGTGAGGGTTAGGGTTATTGTCATTAGGAATGATTACTCCAAAATGGTCAAACATTAGGATAGTTTTTTGAGCCACTATATATCTAGATATGATCTCACAAATATACAAGCCAAATAGAATAGCTTACCATTAGGTCATAACAACAATGCTAGTGGCAGGACATAGATTCAATTGTCATATACAATGAACTTGCTAATGTACTTGGGGGCAACTAGACAACTGGTTAATAGGGTTATAGAACAAACATTTACTTTACCTTCTTCACCTTAATTTCATCTTACATAGGAAAAGTAATATGCTATTGACAAAAACAAAAACAAACAAAATGTTAACAGTAATGATAAAGGCAACAATAAGTATGGAAAGGAAATAACAGCAGGGAGAGAGGGGGGAAATTTGGGGATAACAGAATAAGAATCTGCCAGTTTTTATATTTATTTATCATGTAGTGGAAACATAACCACAGAAATTTTTTTTGGACTCAAAGTGTATTAAATAAGTAGTAGTGAGCAGGGATGCAGCAATCAGAATCTTGGATCTTTTATTAGCTATGGTAGAAAGACACCATAAGGCTTTTCTATGATATAAGTCACTCAACACTCTATTTTAAAAAAAAATCCTTAGCAAAATTGAGTAAAAAACTACTATTTCTCATTAGATTAAATAGAGGCATTTTTATGACTAATGTTAATAAAAGAAATAAGCACAACTAAAATAGAAGGAAACTAAATAGCCAATTCCAAGTAAATAAAATAAAATGACCATCTTTTGTAGGATTATAAGATTTACAAGAAAAAATCAAACACAAATCCAGAAAAATATTTTTTTCAAAAAAACATTTGAGATTTGAATGCCTTTCAAAACAAAAGAGTTCATATATTTTATATATATAAAAAAGACAAAGAGTTTGTTTTATTATTCATATATCCAACTATCCACTGAACTGCCTTTTCACAAGAAGCATTGTTAAGGACTAAATATCCAAATATCCATTTTTTTTCAATGATATGCTTCACAAACTATTCAAAACTGCTTACCTTTGACTACTAAATGGTTAAATTGTTAAATTTACCTATTTTATATTTCTTGAAAGGAAGTCATGGAATAGCTTCTTTCAATCCAATCATTGCCTGTTGGTTGACCAGCTCAAACACAAAAAAATTGTTTTTGCTATCCAAAGTTGTGAAGTGAATGATTAGTGTATTTTGCCTTTTGATGCTTGGATCATATTTTAAATAAGTCAATTGCAATTTTGTAGGGGAAATAGGAGCTATAAAAGCATTGAGTAACTTCTATGCCTTAAGCCTAAAATTTCTAAAAAGCCCACTGCCTTTCTTTATAAAACTGCTTCCAATTAACAAATACTCTAGTAGCAATTGGAAAACTGTGGATACTAATGCCTATCTACATGGCCAACTTCAATTTAGCAGATTTCCTAGCCAAAGATCACCCTGGTTGCTTGCTCTTAAGAAGAGCAAGATTTGCCTTTTAGTTAGTTTTATCTGCAATCTTTTTATTGATCACTTTATGTCTTTGGATTAAAAGAAAGTAAAATCTGCAACAAAGATAGAGGGTTTCTGCAAAGCAATAGGTGTCAGATAAACCATTAACAAGTGCAATACTAATTAATAATAGTTTTATAATCTGTTATATGCAAACAAATTTTGAACTTGATGAAAAAAACTCAATGCAACTCTAACCAAGCAATTAGATTCATTGCAGAATGTGGAATCTCCATTTTGTAGAAAACTAAACTTGATATATGTATGACCAATTAAAAGATTCAATATAATCTAATACAAAGTAAGTTTATAACAAATATCATTAATGATATTTCAAATAGAACTAACAAAATATGTGGTAGATATGAGTAAGAGTAAGTTAAGTTACATAATGTAGTCCATAACTGTCTGATTTGCTTAATTGCAGCATTTAAAATAATTAAATATGGATTATTTATATTTATATAAAATATGAGTTCTTTTTATTTATACTAACTATTGGTAGGATCAATAGAGAAGTGAAAATATTATAGTTAGTATATAAACAAGACCTAAAAGAGTATCAAGTACTAATAATGCTAAAATTTTAGTATAAAACAAAAGTAGCAACAAGTATTGCACATGCAGGCTCTAGCAAAGCAATCAAGCAACAAAAAGAAAAAGAATTAGGAATCTTCAAAGCAACTCAGTCAGCCAAAGTAGAAAATTCAATAGATAAATATATCAGTCATTTCATACATTATCTAATAACTATTTATGTTCCAAATAAAAACTACTATCAAACTTAGAGAAAAAGCACAAAAACAATCAAATACCGGTAGACACACAAGCCTTACAAATGAATACTCTAGCAAAAGAATCTTGCTTGAAATCACTTGAAGATTTTTTTTTTTTTCTTGGATACCTTGCAACACATTTCATGGTTGCCTACACATATATCAAAATAACTATGATTGGTCAGTCTGGTATATCTTTAACTATTCACAAGATATGCCAATAATCAAAAATGTATACAACATCAGTTAGAAGTTATCAAATAGTGATGAAAAAGAAACCTTCAAGATATTGAAAAAAGCAAATGTATTAATAGAAAACCCAGTATTATCCAATGAGGGTGGCTCAATTACAACAAAGAAAAAAAATTAGTATTTAAATCTATAAAAACACAAATTATTCATTGCAATGACTATCCTGCCCAACCTCTATAATATGGTCAAAAATATAAAGATTTTAAATCTTTATAAGAAAAACCAAGAATTTATTAAAAAACTAGCATTTTTTTGGGCATCACTTGAATCAACTAACCAAATGACCATATATGGATCATAATATATTCATATTATAACATTTGGGGTGCAAATACATTTGTCATTTCATATAAGTGGTTGAAACTTTGGATTTGCATCAAGATCAAATCTAAATAGGTTCCACACTCAAGGATTTATCAAGTCCAAATAAATATATCAGCCAAAATAGTAACCAGATTGAGGTGAAGATAATCCATGTTACTTTTGTGAACTTTGTGTAAATATTGTCAATATTTTCTAGTTAATGTTATATATTAGCAAATACAAGATTATGTCTCTTGGACAAATATACTCCATCTCACTCAAAAATCTGGTTTTTGCCAATAGTGAATTTTACTTTGTTTAGTGACTCTTGAGCATCCTGGGCTATTTAGGAGCTTATCATTCAAAACCTTCATCAAATTTTAAACTATTCAAGCCTATCCATAGAGTGGAATATAAAAACATAATGTTCAACAAAGAAGAGAAATATATCAAAGAAACATATCTATGAATCAAAAGTAACTACAATATACAAAAATCTGTTCACCAAACTGCTATTTCTTTGGCAGTTATTTTCAGTGCTGTTGTTCCAAATGTTCTTCATGAAGCAGATATACCTGGTTTTCTTACTAACAACAGTTTCTTTGATGAAATTACTACTGTGATAAGAAATTCAAAATGGACATATATACATAATCAACAAAAAGGTTTTGTTGACCATACTTCTTTCATAATAATACTCTCCACATTTATCATTGCAATTTACGAACCCACTTCACCTTTGCATCAGTATATGAATAAGCATAATGATAGCTTAGGAAATAGTTGAACAGCTAAACACAGTATTTCTCTTTCTTTTCTTTGGTCACTCTTGAATGACATGGTCTCTTTTCTCTAGATGCAAAAGACATTAAGCCTTTCAACCAAAGTTCATTTCTAATGGGAAAATAATCATGAAAAATCCTTTATCCTCTCTTTGTGGAATGTCAAACATATTCCAAATTCTGGAATAAAGTTAATATTCTTTGGCTAATTGAAGCAAGCCAGCACAAAAATAAGAGATGATAAGGATTGTTTGTCTATCACATATGGTAATGGATACCCCTTGCACAATTCCTTCCAAATCAAGTGGTTGGTCATAATATGTATGTTATAAAAGCTTTACCACTTACTCCACCTGGATGTATACATTCCAATATATAATTCACCAGTGTCTTTATTTCATATGATATTATCCACCATTGTTTTGGTCATTCTAGCAAGAATCATCTCAAACATATATGCAAGCATACATACAGATTATCTTTTGATGTTGAAATTCCTACCATGGACTTCAGAGTTTCCCTTCTACCAAGTAGCATACTATATATGCTTTGAACAAATATATTCAGATTTGAAATCTTTTTCCATGCTCTTATATCATTAGTATAAGTATGCTATTACCTTTATGGATGACTTTACATCACATGTCTAGGTCATGCTCTTGTGCAATAAAAATGAATCACTTATAGTCATCCAATAGTTTCTAAAAATAGTATAAATGCAGTTTCATACTCAGGTTGAGAGATGGATGTCCAATGTTGGTGGTAAATATATATCCTGCACATTCAATAACATACTTAAGGAAAGTGGAATCAGGATTCTTTAATTTGCCTTTTATACTCCACAACAAAACTATTGTGCTGAATGCATGATGTGTACTTATATGGACAAATCAGAGACTATGTACCATGAAGCATGCTATCCTGATAATTGGTGGAAATTCTCATTTACCCATACTATCCATGTCTACAACCAATTACTAATTAAATGCCATAATTTACATATTCCTTATAAGCTCTTGCTTGAAGTTCAATCAGACATAGAGCATCTTCCTATCTTTGGATAAGCTGCATATGTATACATACCCAAGGATATATAGGCCAATAAATTGGCCCCTAAATCTGAGTTAATGGTTTATCTTGGTATTTCACTATTTTATATAGTGAATAGTGTTTTTATGTATTTCCCCAATAATATACTTTTCATGTCTGTTCATGCCATCTTCAATGAAATGCACTATCCTAAATGCACTATATCACATAAGTTATCAGATACTTGCGTACATCCACCTAAATTGTTTTATTTGCTTGAATAAGCAAAACCTTCAGATGTGCTATCATATGCTGATGATGACTTTGTCTATCAATCCAATTGATCTTGCATACTACCACCACCACCTTCTATCACCCCCCTATCATGCCCTACACCATTGCCATCTACATTATGCAAGTAGCATCCAATACTCCTATCTCATGATATGTCTTTTCTACCTTGATGATCTGGTAGAGAATACTGCATGCCTTATCAGCCTGGAAACATTTACAATAATGACCAATATCTTATTGATTTCAAGAAGGATATTCAAAAGAATTTCAGATGGCATAACATTATTGGTGATCTTGGTTTATTCAAAGGCACTACTGTTGTTATGCTAATGAATCCTGGACAGTCCTTGAGTGCAACACTTGGTGGTGAAGTGGACTTGAATAGTGAGCATGTACTCAAAGATAGTACAAGGTCCTGGTATGAAAGCAAAGAGAAGTCATGCAAGTCCTGACTGACAAAGAGGGCGAGATGCAGGACTAAACACTACATTGAATTGTGTAGATTTAGTTAGAGCACAATCTACAGTACAAGGTGCCTTTTTATAGGGGGAGAGATGAGCATGGACCATATCTTGGAATGGTAAATATCAAGTAAGGGAAGTATTATGAGATACAAGATAAGAACACTTGTCCAAAGGAGTGGGCAGAGGAGAAGGGTATCTGAGATAAGAAATGAGGGAGAACATACAAGATACTTGGTAACTATAAGGATGGGGGCCAAATAGGGAAGGTGTCAGGAAAGGGGGCATCACCAATGATGACTTGCACATGAATCAAATCGTGTTGAGTCAGGAACACTGCATTTCAACAATTCCCATGGTCAAAAGATGGACCATATGATGGACCCC
>JBBPSN010000205.1:1456-12733 GCA_038093615.1 Austroboletus olivaceoglutinosus | reverse complement strand
CCAACCTCTTGCCGGCTTCTTTTGTATTTCTGCGGTTGTCTTGACTCAGGCTTCGGTGTAGGTCGGTCATCCTATTGGTACCAGAAAGAGAAAAAATAGCTTTCGGTACTTAAGTACTATGGTGCATCGCCGGGGCCATTCGGATCGGGCTGAGTGACGTTGCCGTTACGTAGCCAACCAATGGGGATGCGGAATCATATGCCCATACAGTTATGTGTGGCACAGCCGCGCTTGTCGCCATAGTACGTTCCCCACCATATCCTTGATCATAACAGCCGTATTAGCGACTGGGTGTGTCGTGATTCTACGTATCGGACAACAAGTGCTCTCGAATCGAACCTCTCACTCATTGTCTCTCAGTCCTCCCGGGCTACCTTGGGTAGGGAATGTTATCGGAATCGACACAGACGCTCCGTGGAAAACATGTGCCAAGTGAGCAAAGATATACAGTAGGCCATGATGTATCCAATTCCATGTCTCTGCTTAAGCCACTGTGCTTGTAGGCGACATCGTTTATTCTCGACTACTGGGAAAGGATATCATTATCATCAATTCGGTAAATATTGCAAAGAATCTACTGGAGGGCCGATCAGGGAACTATTCGGACCGACCATACTTCGTCACGAATGAATTGCCAGTTCCTTTTTTAGAACATATTGCTACTAGTACTCAGCTATTTATTGCTAAAGGTGCGGAATAGGACTCGATCCAGTTCTGCGTTGATGCCTTTGGTGATCGATGGCGATTGCATAGACGATTTTTCCACTAAACGTTTCGATTCCGTGCAGTACCTAGATTTCTGCCCCTTCTGCACTGCAAAACATGTGATCATCTCTTGCTGTTTATCAGTTCCCCGGAGTTTAACGTGACCCTTGTTTTCGTTTCCTTTTGGCTCCAAAATGGTCAATAAGTAACGTGTCGATGTGGCAAGTTTCTCCTGAGGACCTGAACCTATGCCAGTGCTCCAATGATCTGGGAAATGTATCATAGCATATATACGATTCACATCGGTTTACAGCAGGAAATGCACGCCCGCGCAATATTGTAACAACATCATTCAGTATGATACCTGTGATAACGGGAGCCGAAAAAGAAAAAAAAAAAGGGACAAGAAGTGAAGACAGACGGTTGAAGTATACCCAGTGTCCCCTATTTTCATCCAAACCATATCTGCATGGATCGCTTCTATCGTCTATTCCTCATCTTCAAATTGCAGTACCTGCGCGTCCTCATCGATGGGCAAGTCTCGGTATCCGCGGCGTGATCGGTATCCCATGGAAAGGAGATCCAGCTTCGAGGCGACATATTCGTATGTAATACTCGCCAGTCCCATGAGGAACCAGGGTACAGAGGCCAGCGTGTCAAGAATGCCCGCATCTGATCTCCTGTGCCCACCTGAGTGGTCGCCAGGAAGTCGAATCGTTCTGTGGAGTAACACATCAGCGGAATGCCCAACTAGGAGATAGGCACAAGGTGAAACCTACCCTCTCGTGAGCCCACTCTTCTTGTACCACCACCACGCGACGAGTCCGGTGATTGCAAATGGGAACAAGAGCACCGTTGTCCAGAAGAGGGCGCTGTGACCTCTTAATCCCGGACAGAGATGAGCTGTCCCACGATCAAGTTGCATGCCTCCATCACAGCTCGAGTGGGTGATTTTACGATATGCAGTGCGTTCGTACCAATACTCTTCGTCGCCACGACACGAATCATCATTGGGACGTGGGGTAGTCCCTGGTACTGGGACGCAATTTCCCTCCTCATTCTTCACATAGTTGAAATCACTGTATGAAGGCATTTGTAGGAGAAGCAAAGGACGTGTAACTAGACTTACCATTCGAAATCATCCACTGCACAAGCGCAGTTGTACTCGATCTTGTGCTGCGCTTTCGCCTCTTTACCAACAGCACAATTAGCGTCGCGCTTACGGCGCTGGTACAGCGTCTGCAATAGACGTTCGTGACAAAACTGAAATGTAAAAAAGATGAGGGCGTACCTGGCGACCGAATAGACACGCTTCTGTTCTTCCCTCGCTGGGACTCCACAACTCAAAGTCATCATGAGCCGGGTCATCTTGGTTTAACACGCCTACAAGAAAAAATCCATTAGCTACCACATAGATGACTACGAACCCGAACGTACATTGTCGGCGAGTCAATGATGTAAAGTCGATATGGACCATCGTCGATGACGATGTTCCAGGCGCATGACCCAGAAGCATAAACTTCCTGCTGGTATCCTCCGGAACAGTGATGAGCGTATTGATCCTCAGCTTCTCGTTGCTAAATTTGTATTCGCGCCATGTTAGACCTTCGTCCGTAGTAAACAAGACATGATCCGTGGGCTCCTCGTCGTTGACGATCAAAATGATGGAGCCAGAGTCGCCAAATTCCCAGAGATGGGCGTCTTTGTGAACCTCCTCCCAAGTGAAACCACCATCGCGGGATAGGAAGGTATCGCTCTCAGTGTACGGTGCAAGTACTTCGCCCACGTTGCCGACGGCCATGAGGGCCCCTACGATACTCGGGCTGCCGTACGTTGCTCGTGCATCCCTACGCTCTGTGAAGCCATGCACATGAAGAGCACAGCTCTGAAGGAATAAATCACATGATCAAGTAGGAAAACGAATGTAAACATACAGTCATTGAGCAAGGATACGGCTTCCCTTGGGAATCGTGCTTTGGTGGGGCAAGCGGCTTCCAAGTGCCACCTATTTGTTCATTCAGATATGCATGTACGATTGGCACACAAAACGCTCACCGTCGTTGTGTGTAATTCTTGTTTGGAGCACCTTGTTCCCCGTAATGCTTGCCTCAGCCGGGTTCGCCACAACGTTAACCAATGCGATTCCATCTAAGCCGACCAATTTTTCGAAATCAGCGTATCCGACTTCGTTCCTATTGACGTTCTCTATAGACAACCCAAAGTAGGTCCCATTAGAGTTAGACTTGAGGATGTTGCCCCAGAAAGGCCTTGGCCATTCGGACATCGTCTTGTGCAAAAAGATGGAATCAGTACTTGACTCTAGCACAGTATACGCCTAGGAGCCACCATCAATGAATGAGTAAATCGCGCCGAGTACACTGAATCATACATGCGCATCAAGATACATGCCAGGCGGGAACTTGGCGGTCGCAAACGTCAGCCCGTCGAGTGATACTTGAAGATCTAGCGCATTCTTTGACGAAAGAAACTAACCACACGTAAGCCCACCCGCATGCAAACGGCCACCGAGGATCTACACGACGTACCTCGGCCACGATGAGGTATTCAGAAAACTTCGTAAAACCGACCACATGGTTGAAGAGTTTTGTCTTTTGGTGGTAGTAGTCCCTTCCAGAAATGAGCTGCAGTGGAGCGCCAAGGTCAAATGCATGCTGAGAGCCTTGCTTGTTCAGGTAGGACTCGCATAGAATCTGGCTCTGATCGATACGGAGTTCTTTGTCGCGAGCCCAGTCACAATTGCGAACATAGTCTTCGACGAACTCCCATCTGCGCCCGTTGTCGGGCGAGTACTGGGCCTCTACGCGGCAAGTCTCTCCACCACCCTCACACCCAACCTGACCTAACCAAATGAGTAGATCCGAACGCGGTTGGGACCGGAGCACAGGTATCCCAAACGCATTTGGAGGCGACGGTGCATGTAGTTCGTTCCAGTATCGACCACCATCTGTCGTGTAGTAGTATTTGGTCGATTCAGTGAGGAGATAAGCTCGCTCGTTTGTCTGAGCATGCATGTAGAAAGCCAGGAAACGTTCTCCGGGGTATTTCTGTTCCCAAGTGAAACCCTCGTTGCTTGACTGCCAGATCGTATTATCATCTAGGAAGACGAGAATAGTCTTTTATAATCTCATTTAGTATTTAGCACAACGAACAATCTTGTCATCTACTCACGCTTGATTCTTTGAAGAACTCGTACTGAAGAACCTTTGCGTTGAACTGATGCTAGATTCAAGTTCAGTAAGATATCGGAGAGTCACAACCGACGACCCACAATCTGATCAGTGATTTCACCTTCTTGAGGTTCAGCTGCATTCAAATATCAGGTGTATCAACTCCAACTGCCCCACCTATTAGCGAAAGCACCAACATTGCGAACATGGTTTCTCCACAGGATCATCTTTCTTTTCGCCCCGACCCGGGTCACACATGTTGCCTGCTATCAACCTATACCCGGACGAGCCCATGTACTTTTCGTCTGGGTTCCCTGATGTACACATAGTGCTTGGGATGCGCTCGAGTCCTGCTGGCACACATTGTTCGCCACTCCGAACGTAGTTGTAGTCGCTACAGTCATTATCCGTAAGCCAGGTGAGCACGTCCATCATCAGCTGATGGGCCACTTACCACTCATAGTCATGGTCTTGGCAAGGGCATCGATCTCCATGTTCGACGGGTTCACGGAATTCATCACCTATGTAGCAGTCTGCGTCCGCCTTGCGGCGCCTGTACCATTGCTTGAGTTCCGTTAGTAAAGATTACGGTGGATGTGATTTCAGAACTCACCTTGACACCCATTAGGCACTCCATATCAAGCTTCGCACGTGCATCCCACCTCTCAAAATCGCCTTCACCACACTTGCGGGATCGCATACCAGTGAAATCAAGAGATATTACAGCGTAACGACCATCACCTTCCCTTTGGTCCTTTCGGGAGAGTTGACCAAGGAGAATAAACTTTTGGGATGTCGAATCGCTAACGGTGGTGAGCGCCTTAGCGCGAATGCTGATACCAAGGTCGGACGATTTCCTGACAAGGGCAAGGGTCAGCTGATTGAACATGCAGGGGTAATAACACCAACGCACCAGGTACGTCCGAAATCGGTAGAATAACGCACGGTGTCAGTCATCTCCTCGTCGTTTACGGCCACGATTATACTGCCTGCATCCCCAAACTCATACATATGGGCCTGCCTCTGGACCATACGCCACGTCAGTCCAGCGTCTGTGCTGAGGAAAGTGTCACATCCCTCATATGGGGTAAGCTGTTTTCCAATTGAACCAACACCCATCACAAGCCCAGGAGCAGTCGAAGAGAAGATAGGTCCAAAGTTGTGGGGATCAGTCACGGAATGTAAGTGCAATGAACATTCTTCTAAATTGGAAGTATCGCATGAGATCGTCTTGCCATCGCTGTCTGACGATGGTGCGCGAATGAGGGACCAACTGCTACCTTTCGGGGAGTCAATAGACATCATAAGACGGATTATCGTGCGACCTACCGTCATCGGAAGTAATCATTGACTTCAATTTCTTCGGGGCATTCTGCCTCTCTACTTCCTGGGCGTTCAATACTACATTCGCAATACCGACTCCGTCAACACCGTGAACATTTTCGTAGTCAACATATCCCGCCATGTTGCGATTTGTGTCTTTGAGACTCTCTACAAAGTAGGTTCCGTTCGAGTTGCTTACGAACAACGTCCCGATCGTGCTTTGGTCCTGGCCCATCACGTCCACTGCTAAGGAGTGGATGGTTGACTCGACGATGGTGTACGCGTTTTGTCGCAGGCGTGCTTGAGACGCATGCGGAAACTGTGCCTTGGCCCACTCCTTTGTATCCACTGTCACATACAGCTGCATGTCGCCATCGTTACCGGACGTCAGGTCCTTTAACGCGACAACAGCAAACTTGGACACGATAGCAAATGCTGCGACGCCCTTTGCATTCTTCCCGATTCCAAGGTCTTCGATATTGACAATCTGGAAAAAGTCCGAAGAGGAATAGAGGCGGGAAGATGAGAGCGAGTGTGAAGTTCCGATGCTGGATGAGTCGTACGCGACACAGTAAATTAGGTTTTCAGGGGCACTGTGCTTGAAGTCTCTGGAGCTATGTGCGAATACACAACTTGAGACGTCTTTCAGTAGTTCCTTCGGTGTCGAAGAAAATCCGTCGGTAGTATAATATGCCTAAAAATCATGAATAGACACTAGGAGATGAATGTGTAGATACTTGCCACGTCAGTGCAAACACTGCTCCAACCTATTCGTTCGCAGACAGTTCCCTGGTATAGTATGTGGTCCCATTTGTCGGAGTGAAAAGTAAGTGGCTTGGGTGTGTAGCTGAGGGCAGCAGGAACTTCGAACGAGCGCCAGGACTTGCCACGATCCTCGGTGCGGTAATGGATGCTTCCATCCGTTAGTGCAAATGCCTACGGACAACGCGGCAATGAGACTCAGGGAAAGCCAAAGAGAACACATTACTCACGTATCTGTTATCGAAAGGGTGTGGGACGACCATGGACACTGTACCGGCCAGAATATCATCTGCCCTATTCCAGGACTTGCCCTTGTCTTGCGACACGTAAAGATCTCCAGTAACGATGTCGTGGTAGACGACGCTCTGTAGGAAATAGTCAACGCTATTCTGGGCAAGATACGCTTGAACATGAACGTACCGAGGTGCCCTCAAAGAAGAACAATTTGCCAGGTAGGTTGTCGAAGTGGGTTACGCTGACTTGTGGCTCTTGCGCCGTGGCAAATCCAATGTAGACCAGAAATGCGAGCGCTGCCCATAGAAGGGCAGCAGTCTGAAGGCAGAACGCCATGATGGACGAGTAATTGGACGACTACGTGTCCGCAGTAAGGGTTTGGTATCTACGAGCGCTTTGACTTTGGTCTGAATTGGGCAAAAAAGGAGACCAAGCTCAGCTTTGCCACGCCCGAATTGGTTCAAATCAACACCATCATTTACCCAACGTAAGTACTACCTGTGTAACAAGCTTTACCAACCATCCCCTTTCAAGGTTGCTTGGTTGCCACAGCCGTATCGGCCATCTCTCGGACCCGGAGTGGACGGATGGCTCATAGTGAAGCTGTGAACCAAGGTTTTCCGGCAATTCGTTTATCCAGCGGTCCCAGTGAGCACGTACATATTCGTCGGAGAATAATAACTAATTTTACAATAGTTCAGTGCAGGCCATGGCCGAACTTATCGAGGTGATTCGGCCTTTGGGCGCAGCCTCTGTATGTATAGTGATCCATGATCCGGGTCAAGGCAGTATGATGTGCCACGGGCATCGTTCACCGTGATTGGTCTCGAGCACCCTTACGAATAAAAATCATAGTCAAGGTGACAGCATGCATAGTATGGGATGATTCAAATAGTTCAGGAAGTGACTTGCTCAACAACAAAAAAGCTTGAGGTAACTAGCGCGGATAAGCTCCTCTTAAACTCCGCTTGTACTGTACCCGTGTACTTACTTTCCTTCAAGCTTTACAGTAGAATAGAATAAGTACTAACGGAGTTGAAATCATAAGCACCTGATAGGTTTTGTTTGTAACTTATCAGAGCTAAGATAGTCGAGTCCAGCACGTCATAGCATTCCGAGTCCGATTTATTATTCCTACACTTTACATCCACGGACGATTCAGAACCTTCAAGAAGACTCGCCCGCCCCACACCCCTTGACCTTACGACTACGTCATCAGGATGGCCAACCGCTTTCTTCCAGTTCATAAACGCAGTCATATTGACTATGGGGCGGCGGGGACGTACTTACTAAGTCACCAGAGGAGTCGTGGAGAAACCCAACAAGTGGTCGTTGCTCGGTGTGAAAAGGCGGGCACTATGGGTGTCCGAAACACTACGTCGGATCGGTCGGCCGCGAAGGCAGGCAGCACACATCAGGCAGCAACGGGGCGTCTATTACGGAGCAATGGGAAAGAGCGAGAGAGAGGTAAGAGAGAAGATGCTCTAGTACCATGCCATGTATCGTCGACCTCTATATACGCTACGGCGTGCTGCCTACGAGGAAAGGAATGCTAAGTGATCGTGGTCCGTTCCGTCCCGATGTCCTGACGTGTGTAGCCTCTTACATTTACGGCTAGTATGGAGTGCTTACCACCGCCCAGCAGTCATAGCCTTTGCACCGGACCGCCGGTATTCGCAAGACACAGATCAATGTGCCATGTGCTCCTTCTAATATCATTGGGTCGGGAAGGTAATCGGGATACACTCGTCTCCCTGATGTTCGTTGACATGCCCAGCCTTTAATACTTGCATCGCATGCATGCCATGATAGGGAGCGCTTGCGTAAAACCAAAGGTATGCTGACTTGGGATGCGGAGGAAATTTTTGATCAAGTAGTAGGTGACAACGACAACTCTTTAGACAAAGCACTTAGAAGATCGCCCGCCCCAAGGACTGCTTCCCAAGTCGGGGTAGCCAACTAGAACTCAAGACATGTAGCAAGTATGTAACAACTACGGCTTGATATACAACCGGGGCATCTAGATCAAGAAAAGCATCACATGGACTAAATTGATTGTCCTTATGGCCGAACCAAAACAGAGCGGTCTTTCGCTCATTGTTCCTCGAGCATCCCTTCCATTAACTCCAAATATAGACGCCGTCTATGCCGTATGTGACGACACTTTTGCCTATAATCACTTGCGTCCATGTGATTATTGATCTAAATGGCTTATGCGACATGCTAGCATGCCTCGTGGAGGATCAAGTACCGTATTGCCTTTTCTCGTAACCGCCTTACAGTATAAATGTTGGACCGCCGACAGCATACTCTGCATTCACTTCCCTCAGTATGAGGTCGTTTGTCACGCTCTCCGTCGCCATTCTTGCTACGTTTGTCTCCGCCTCTCCGGTCACCATTCCCTTGACCAAGCTCCGGCGCTCCGGCGCTTATCTCAAGGGATCTCCTGACGCAGACCGTGCTCGTGCTGCATTATTGAGGTCCCGCACAGTCGGTGGACCGACCACTGTTCATGCGACCAACCTAGCATATATCCAGTACACGACCAGCGTCGGTATCGGCAACCCTCCGACGTACTATAACCTCGTTGTCGATACTGGGTCTTCCAATACATTCTGCGGGTAAGTTTCGATCATTTATTAAAGATTTGTATATACGATGCTTGTTATAGCACTGGCAAACCATATGTTCAGACGAAGACCAGCACTTTCACTGGGCAAGATGTGAACGTCACTTATGGAGAGGGTTTCTTCTCAGGATTGGAATGTAAGAGTCTTCTAACTTTTTTATCTTCTTCTGATTATTAACAATAGATAGACCTTGACCAGGTTACCCTCGCACCCAATCTTGTTATTACTAACCAGTCTATCGGTGATGCACTCTCTTATGCCGATTTCCCAGGAGTCGATGGAATTGTCGGTGTTGGACCAGTTGACCTCACACATGGAACGCTTTCACCTGATGTGAATGGAACAATTCCAACTGTGATGAACAATCTCGTGTCACAGGGGCTTATCCAGAATCAAGTGCTCGGTGTCTACTTTGCACCTTCAACGAACTACAGTGACCAAAGTGAGTGTTTAATGCCCAGCTTCGTTTTCCATAAAATCTGAGGCGTGTAGATGGTGCATTGACCTACGGAGGGGCTGATTCAAGCTTGGTACGAATGCGTTTCTCTTGTTATGCGTCACCAGTTTGGTGCTTAAGTAGCGTTATGAACAGTATAAGGGCGAACTGACGTATACACCTGTGACGAAGACATTGCCAGCTGGAAATTACTGGGGTATCAATGTCACTAAGGCCACATATGGCGCCCACGCTGTCATCCCTACTTCCCATGCCGGAATCGTCGACACCGGCACTACGCGTATGTTCCCTTTCACTTCGACATGATCACTCAGTAGAACTGACGCAATACTATGTATCTCAGAGGTCCTTCTTGCGGACGACTTTTTCGACGTGTATGTAAAAGCAATCCCAGGAGCGACGCTGAATTCGAGCGTTGGTCTCATTCAAATTCCGGCTTCCTCTGTGCCGTCAATGCATTTTCTCAATTTCACGATCGGTGGCCGAGAGTTCAGCTTGGACGTCGCTTCTCAACTAATACCAACGAGTGAGAACTCGGCTTGGGGTGCGAATTCTGCGATACAATACGGCGTGGTTGCAAACACGGGAAACACCAGCGGACTTGGAATGGATTTCATCATCGGACAGAAGTTCATGGAGAGATACTATGCGGTAAGTAGCCGTTCATTTTTGGAGGAGCATGGACTTATCACTATCAAAGGTATTCGACGCGGATGCGAATCGTGTTGGATTTGCTGAGACGTAAGTCTTGAATCTGTGTGGACACGAGTTAAATTCAACCTTGTCCATCCGCAGGAACAATACCTTTTCAAAGATCGAGGGATAATAATATCGCCGTTGTATTTCAGTAATCTGGCCTATCTAAGTTTCTCGCTTATTGTTCTACAGTCACTAGACATTTACCTCTACTAAAATTTCGAGTTCAATGAGAAACTGTGTTTTCTTGGTGAGACCCCTGTTGGCGCATCGGTCTTCGGACTTCTCACATTGGTCACGCTGATACCGGGCTGATCGTCAGATCCTTAGGACCATTTATCACTGAAGCACTGGAGTCTGTGACCACACGGGGCTATGACATGGTTTAGAGCGTGGAGTCCGGCGCCCGTGGCACCACCCACACTGACACCGGTTAGGATTGTTGATCCCACAATGTCTCCCGCATTGTCATCTGTCACCGCCTTGTGTTCACGCAAACGGTTCGCGCTTAGCCACGCATGAATTTGTATCCAAGTCTGGATTCTGGAACGATATGATGCCGCCTACAACACTGCCACCGAGTTGCACTTGATACAACGATTTATTTTCCAAAAACAAAACAATACTGTAGGTCCTTTTGGTATATATAAATATATCTGATATTCTTTTGACATTTCGAAGACGAAAGGAGTAATTTCGTGCCCACTGGTTGAGACGCAAAAATACGCACGACTCTTATCAGTGTACCGGAGCTGACTTTGAATTCCCAGTTTTGCGAAGGAGCTATGGGCGCATCTTCTTAATCAGCATGCGAGTGAATAATGCAGTAAATTGAGAGAAAATCATGACAGACCAAGTTGGTGGAGCACCACTCATCTGAAAACAGCTCAATTTTTTTGGCAGAAGAAAATTGTGTAATTTTTGTAACATCTTATTATTTATTACCTAATACTAATCTAAGCAATCACTTACTCGGACAGAATATCCCCACTGAGTCCCAGGCTCCCAGAGCGACGGTGAGTCACTGCGAGCATTCTTTCAAGCTAACATGTGTCGGGTGCTTGAGTGGAAAATACTAGCCCAGCTTTACTCGACTCCAAGCCGGGCCGGCATTGGTGCAGTATTATGCCACCGTACCCATATCAACGTTCCTGCATTGAACCTGCTGGACCACCATAAATGACGCTCCATTTTCCAAGTCGTGGGAACTAATGTGGATTCTCTGAGGGGGTAACAGCTGTTGTAATTGATGCCACAATCCGGTAACCAGCCTATAAATTAG
>JBBPSN010000203.1:19951-30054 GCA_038093615.1 Austroboletus olivaceoglutinosus | reverse complement strand
GGGCCACGCATCGACGGGGGTTACGTACCTCTTTAAGTTGTGCCTCCTTTCTCGCCGCGATGTAGACCTTGGCGCCGTTTTGAACGAGGGCAGAGGCGATCGTCTTTCCGATACCTGTTCCGCCTCCGGTGACGAGCGCTAAAACGTCGTCGTCAGGGCGGCATCAGCATGACAGGCGCTCGTCCGCGGACGTGGAAGTGGGACACGTACCTATTTTCCCGCGGACATTGAACAGGGATTGCGGCGAAAAGTCTTGCATTCGGGACGTTTTGAGTGCGTGTAGCGAAACGAGAAATGGGCGCGCTCACCTTGGGCGGACATGGCGCACTTTGGCAAGAGGTTTAAGTAGACCAAGTCGTTGTTCGGCACGACGTTGGGTGGTCAGCGTGGATGAGGCGCTGGGATGGGATTCGGCTATTTCCTGGATACCGGACCGGACCTGGCGGACCTGCATGTGTATTTCGAATCGAACAAGTTCTTCCGTTGCGGCATCCACTAAAATAATGTTGCCGTGTTCTATCTACATCACGGTGACTCTATATGTAGGGCTGCGTCGGTGGGATTGTGCAACGTCGGTTTCATATTTTTCTCCTCCTCTCCACGTCGAACGTTCGCTCTCTTGCACTTGACTTCGCTAATGGTTGATAGATTATTGATGACAGAGTCGTTTAGCCGAAGCAGGTTCAAATCAGCAAGATAACTGCAGTACAAAACGAGCGACTCGAAAGGACGAGGACTGAGACACTTGCTGCGGTTCATTTAACGTTATGTTCATACGTGTCCATGGATTTGAACCTTTTCAGTGGCGGTGCGGCGACCCTCGTCAGCTGCCACACACCGACACGTTTCACTGCAATCACCAAGCCTGACATTACGCATACCACATGTCACCGAAGACGACCCCTACAGGTCTCCCCCGAACGTGTCATCCGGCGATCGTTGCAGTCGCCCTGACGACATGGACGTGCATGGACATCGCTCGCCACCTGGCTACCATGCGATGGTCGCATGTGCACACGTCTATAAGGTAGTAACGCAGCCAGCACGCCGACTGCGCACCCCTTTCTCGTCCCTCCCTCCCTGATGCGTTTACTATCGTTCGTCTTCTTCCCCGTCTTGCTGGTCTTGACGACCGCATTGCCTTATCGCAAACTCTCTTTGCGTATGCCCATTTACAAAAGATCGTCCCTAGTCAAAGATGGAGTCATCGATCTAGACGCCGCCCGTGCTCATGTGGCGCATTCAGAACGGTGTGTGGCGTCTGATAACCCTTCATGCCTCGATCCATCTTATCTCGACTAGAAAGTACTTGCGTGGACTTGCTGCATATGAGCGCTACACCGGAGCACGTGCACCGTCGTTGAGCGGTTATGCTCGACGGGATGCGGCTCCTGATCCACTCACGGACGACAGGAATGTTCGATGGTACGGCATGATCTCCGTAGGGTCTCCCCCCATCGAATTCAAGGGTGAGCCATTCGTCCATGTAGATGCAACGTCTTCATTCCTCTTCACCGCAGTTGATTTCGATACCGGGTCCGCGGACTTGCTACTTCCTGGAGCAAACTGCGGCTCGACTTGCAACGGACACACACTCTATAACCCCAACGCGAGCTCTTCTGCCGTCGATTTGAATCAAAACTTTACCATGGGATACGGCGATGGTTCCAAGGCGATCGGTGAACAGTACACAGACACGGTTACGGTCGCAGGTTTCGTGGTAGGTTTCATTCTACTCGAGAAGCCATCGAAAACACCCTTTCCCCGTGGCCTGACGGAATTCGTTTCCAGGCCACGAACCAAACCTTTGGAGCAGCTTCACAGTATCCGGCAAGTTTCGGAAGCGCTCATTTCTCGCCAGACGGCATCCTTGGCATGAGTTTTCCAGGAATCTCCGCGATTAATGCCAATCCCGTCATTCAGACGCTCATCGCCGAGAACCAACTATCTGATCCCGTCTTTACTTTCAAATTGGCCGAGTCGGGATCCCAGTTGACCATAGGAAGCATAGACACGTCCTTGTACACAGGTCCTATCTCCTACACACCCGTGACTCAGCAGGTTGGCACTTTCGTTGTATACTCTTCGCTGTGAAGCGTTGACGTGAGCTTCAGGGATTCTGGAAAATAAAAGTTGACTCTATTAATGTCAATGGCCAAGCGGTCACCAAGAATTTTTCTGCCGTCATTGACACGGGAACGTCATTCATTCTTTCAAACGCAAAAACTGCCGGGGCGTTCTACAGTTCTCTCAATGCCACGGACATCGGAAACGGATATTACACGAGTAAGTCCTCGGCGAGCAATCCCTTACTATTCTTACCCTGTGCTTTTCTCAGTGCCCTGCAACGCAATGCCTAACGTCAGCGTCACAATCGCAGGAACGTCTTTTACCATTTCCTCCAAGACGTTCAATCTCGGTAGATACAATTCGTCGGACAATTGTGTTGGTGCTATTGCGGGCACTGGCAACCTTGGAGGTATGCTCGTCAACGTCCGTGATTTTGGAGTCTGCCCTGATCCTCATGAACTAGATACTTGGATTTTCGGCGACTCGTTCCTACAAAACGTCTACTCCATCTTTGACGTCGGCAAACTGCAAGTCGGGTTTGCTGAACTTACTTGAATAATTTAAGTAACGTTTTCTATTTCTATTTCGTTTGAGGGCTCCGGTGGTACATTTATCGACGCGGGCTCAGGTGGCCCTAGTAGATATCCTTTCCTTATCGTTATTTCGTTCGCGCCGGACTTTCTCTATACCTCTATATTTATCAGAGCCGCAATCAAGTCATCTGACTGGGATCATTTCCCATAAGTATCGCGAACGCGAGGCGCCTCGTCCCTGATCTTAGTGATCAAGTGATCGATGTCTGCTCCGTCCACCAAGACGTTGGACCACATCGTACATCTCACGCCGCCCGGCACGGTCGAGCAAGCGTCGCAGCAGTTCAAGGATCTAGGATTCCAGTCGGCATTTCCCCTTTTACACGTCAACCTGATCCCCATCCCCTATTTCACAGCGTCATCCCTGGCGGAACCCACTCCGGAGGCCTCACCGCCAACGCGCTCGTGGTAAGACCGCGCTTCTCCGCGCACGACACGCTGACCTGGCCCCCAAAGATCCTCTCCGACGGCGTCTACCTCGAACTCATCGCCTTCACCCACCCCGCCTCGCACTACCCACCCGGCTCGCCCGACCACGAGTCGCGCGACGCCGCGCCATGGGCACACAAATCCCCCGGCTGGATCGACTATTGTTTTTTGGGGTCCTCGACCACCTCTATCGCGCGTCTCGTCAACGCGCGCGCAGAGCGCCAAGGTTCGGGGGTGCATTACGCCCCCGAGGAGCGTGGCGGACGCACGCGCACCGACGGGCGCGTTCTCGAGTGGGTGTTGAGCGCGACGAACGTGAATGGACTACGCGGGGTCGTGCCCTTTTTTTGTGGGGACGTGACGCCGAGGGAATGGCGGGTGCGTTTTCGTTTGTTTTGTTCGTTGTCGCCTGCTGTTGATGAGCGTGGCTTGTTCTAATCGTGCGTGTGATCGTTGTAGGTCCCTCCGTCCAATGCGGTGCATCTGTCGGGGGTACGCGGTATCGCATACCTCCGTCTGCTCGCCGATCTCGAATCGCTCGCACGCGTCTCGGAGCAGCTGATGACCGTCATCGGAGAGCCTCCACGGTTGCTCGCGTCGTCAAGCAAGTCTGGCGAGGGACATGATTACGTTTGGACGTTGGAGATGCCGTCGACGGTCATGTCGAGTAGTGCTCAGAAACCTCGTCTCATCCTAAATGCACCAAGGAACGACGAAGAGGAGGATCATTTGATAACCAAGGGCCCGGGCATCTTCGAGGTGGCGTTTTCGGTGGGCCAAGATGGAGTCGAGGGGGAGTCGACGACCCCGTACGGCAAGATCGTTTGGTTGAGGCCCTGAGTAAATCTGTAATGATGTACAATGGACGAACAATGCATTTACCTTGCAGACGGAATGGCAAATTGAAATAGACGTGAGTACTTGCAAAGCTGTGATCTAGTGAGGATTATAATACACGCCGAAAAAAAGTGCAAAAATAAATGACCGCCGCAGGGGTCGAACCTGCAATCTCCTGATTACGTTGCATCGTAGTCAGACGCGATGCCATTTCGCCAGGCAGCCGATGTTGCTCGTTCAACTGTATGTCCTACACCGAGCATTTTTTTCACTTCATTGACGAAAAGATCTCGTCCGTCGAGTGGACCACAGCCGCGCAGAAAAAAAGGCGATACGACATCAAGTGGCGCACAGTTCGCTGCGGATGATGGAGGGCAAAACGATGGATCGATCCGTTCACGTCGCACAAAACGACCATCGCATTCGCTCCCAATCTCATTCCACGTTTACGCCAGAGTCATATACTACACCGACGAACACCGATCAACGCGGGCTCCGACGGGCTTGGTACTACTCTCGCAGAGAACCGAAGAGGCGACAATGTAGCCCTAGGAACGCTCGTAGACTCGGACGCAGACACATTTCTCGCGATGGCGATACGAACGAGGACCATGTCAAACGTGATGGATATGATCGGCGTCAGCTGGTCGACAACGTCAGCGACGAATCAGCATTGGCATTGGGAACCGGAACGAACCATGTCCAATACGACGAGTTGTCCAGTGCTGTGGAGAGCGTGGCAGACGAGGAGAACGACGAGGGTGAGAGTGTAGAGGACCATGGCGTCGATGAGGATGCGGAGCAGGAGCGTGGCTTCGACGCCGGACTGGGGGAGTACCCGGATCACTCCTGGTACGTCGCGGTTCGCCCTCCATATACGATAGGCGAGTAGACCTGTTTTCGACCGTACGCATTTCACAACGCGGACCAGAGAAACGGTGGAATCAGCGTACCCGAACCGAGTACGTTCGTTGCCATCGTCAAGAGATAGAAAGGAACTACTCGTGATCCAAAGTCTAGCAGAAATCCCTCCTCGGCGTCTTGCGCATGCAATATATGGTATAGAAAGACCGCAGACGTCGCTGGCAACACAAAGTTAGGATTACACGATGCATGGACCATTGAAAACACACACCAAAAGCAGCACACCAGAGCATCACAAGCGGCACGACGACCCAGAAGCGTCGCCAGACGACATAACAACGATATATCTATGTTCAAGCCGCATGTACCTAGGGGTTCACAACGAGAAATCACAGGAACCCACCACAATCCCGTCGCCGAGCAACGTTTGCAAAACGTAGACGACATTCTTGATGACGAACGTCTTCTGTGTCCCGTCAGCAAAGAAACCTGCCGGACCGGTGGGATAATCGTCGAATTTGGTGACGAAGCCATCTACGAGTCGGACGATATCGACCGTCGTGTGCTTGGTGCGACGTCAATAGTTGGTTCTTGCGCGAAAACGAGGCTTACGATGGTGCTCAGAACAGTCAAGATTAAGGCGACCAGCGCCATGGACCAATTAATCTCGTCTTTGGGACGCCCGTGGGTGAGTGCCCACACGGTCCCTGCGCACATTACCAAGGAAATTCCTATAGCGTCCGATTGAGTTGTCAGTTTTTAGCTTTTAAATGCAAAAAGACTCACCATAAAGAATACACTCTATCGAAGTGGCTAGTATAGTAGCGAAATCTAGTCCCGAAGGGGATGTCATCACAGAGAGGGGGGTATTGTCGGCGTCTGCTAGCACGAGGCTGCGGGGAGTTAAATGGCGTTGCTCGCCGGGGTGGAGCACATTAGTACTAGTCAACGTAAACACAGTACTCGTGGGGCGGTGTTTTCAAAGTCAACGGCCGAACTACTAGGCGAGATGATCAGGTTCGCACCAGTGAGTGGCCATGGCTCGGACCGAACGGTGCAAAGTGGCCTTCCGACCGCCTTTGGCACCGCAAAACCGTCACCTTCCGAGCCCCAACACAGGCAACAAGTTGATGCCAGCAGCGAGTCCACCACTCGCATCACAGAAAAACCGCCGTCGGTGCTGTGGAGCAGCCTTGCAACTGTTCTAGTCGGTCTCACCGCCGACATCCTATCGGCGAATGTTCAATGTTATGATGGGGGGTCTCGGAGTTCAGAACCGTCGTCTTCCATCATCCCGGAGCACAGCCCGAGTCCATGGCCACGTTGACGACCGGATTCAAGGTCAAAGCCCGACACTGGGGTTCGGCATCGTCGTCTGACTCGTGACTGTCCTCTTTCGAGACGAACACGCTCAACACGCAGAAACCTCTCAGAGATTTCGAGACACTGCACAGTTGGAAACCCGTCACTAAGAATGGGCTACAACGCCGCGTTCAAACGATCGTCCCCTCCATGAACTCTGGTGCGCACACTGGCACGACTTTTTCGTGAGTGGACGTTTCTTACACGTAGCATGACCGTTGACCACAATTTTTTTTTGAAGCGTCTCGCCACGTACGACCCTGAAGTACACGCACGTCGATATCGCAGGACAAGTGAGCCATCATGTCACGCGTCAAAGTCACCTCGCAACCATTCAATTCAAGTACGTCATATTTCTGGGAAGCACCCACTTTAGAACAAAGTATACGCGCACACCAACATACACCCCATAAGCCCAACGCTCCCCAACCAATCAAAGGACAGAGAGAAACAAGAAAAAATCACGAAACTCGATTAAAGGACGTTTCTTTACAAACCACTCACTCCCACGTCCATAAATAAATGATATCACATCTAAAATAGAGAGAGCGGTAAGTCGAACGCGTCATGGCAAAAACAAATGGCCAACCCCTCTCATGGGCCACACGTTCGACGACGAGCAAGGAGCGGACGGGACTACATAGGTAGTAGATAAACACGAACGAACGACGAGCGGATTACACCAGCACCAGGTAATGACGTGGGGTATAAACGCATGTTTGGAACAAAACAAAACTTGTCAAGGCGCGTCAGGGCATGTGGGGCCGGGAAAGATGTAAAAAAAGACGGAAAGCGATATCAATCGTTCGCGTACATTGTCCAACCATTTTTTTTTTCCTTTTTTTCCGATTTACTCGTTGGCGACCTGACGAGAGCGTGAGCGAGGACGCGTCCACGAGCGAACCAACGTACCCTCAAAACGCGATTTCCTTGACTGTAATCCGCATCGTCTTGGTAACTCATGCGCTGCTCTTCAGAGCGCGGCGCAGGCGAACTCGGCTCGGTATATTCCTCGTGATGATCAGACGATGGCTGACCAGGCGGCGGCGACGCTGGCAAAGCTACCTCGTGCGGGTTCGGCAGCGACTGCTGTAGCAGTGCCGTCGTCGGCGGAAATCCAGCAAACGGATCAGGAGAACGCGATTCGCGGCGCTGGGGATAAAATGAATCCACGGGGTATCCCGGCTGCAACGTCGTCGGGTGATTGTGGCCGCTCATCGAACCAAACTGCGAGCGGCGGCTGCCACTAAAGTGGGTATTCTGGGTAGTTTCCGAGGGCCTGCGGGTAACGTAGGCGTCGGTGCTGAGGCCGGTGCCAGCAAGACCGGCCGCTTCGAGGACGTCTTGACTCGTTCCGCGTATGTTTCGAATGGTGCCGTTTCCACGTTGGATGTCTTGTGGTTGAGGGGCGGGACCAGCAAAGGCGTGGTACGGAGCACGCTTGCTTGGCTCGCGGGCGAGCGTACCAGCACCCACGCCCGCAATGCCAGGGGTACCAGGCTCGCTCTGCTTCCTGCTCCTCGATCGACCGACGGCAGCCGCTGCAAGAGCGATAGGACCGGCGGCGTAAGGATCATACTGGGACATCTCGCTCAGGTTGTACGTGTCACGGGGCGAGAGGGGAGGCAAATTGTACGTTCCATGACTATTGTCCGAGTAGCCATATCCGGTGCCACCACCGCCGCCACCGCCGCCATTGCCGCCATTGCCACCTTGGTTATACGAATAGTCTTCGAAAGGCGAGCTGGAAGAGGCGGCAGCCTCTGCAGCGGCTTCGGCAACGTCCCTGTCGAATTTCTGGGCGCGGTGTCGCTTGACGGCATTGACGATGAGAGCGATGGCAAGCGCAACGACGATCAATCCAACGACGGTGAACACGCCGACGACGGCACCCTTGTTGGAAAAGAACCTAGGAGATAACGGACATGAGGACGGATCTCCCTTGCGATAACCGGCCGACAAGCGACATCAAATCCATAAAAAAACGGGACTCACGCGTTTGAACTGGACGCATTTTGCGAAGTTGGGGTGGTAGTTAGGGTGGGTGTAATGTACGAAGTGATGGTCTGGGGCACGTCTCCGGACGTCGTGACGACTTGGGTAACGGATAGCGACCCTGAGCTGGTCGAGGATGAGGATGAGGACTGCGAGGAGCTTGTCGTGGAGCTTTGGGACGACGTAGTCTGAGTGGAGGGGGAGGACGCCGGGGAGGACGACGGGGTATTAGTGGTCGCCGCCGGAGTCGTCGTCGTGGGAGAGGCCGACGTTGGGGTGGTCGTTGACGACCTGTGTACGAGGTCAGCGCAAGCCAGGTGAGATGGGGTAAACCTACGCGGTAGAAGAAGGAGATGAGGAATTCGGGGCTAAATGATAGCGTGTGGGCGAGGTTCTGAAGAGGGAAAAAAGCTGTACGGACCGGAGCTGGGGGAGGTAGTTGCCATGGATGTGGAGATCTACGACCAGCTTCGAGGCACCAGTCAGGAATGAACGGGGCGGCAAAAAGGGATCATTTTTACCTGGGTGGTGGGGCGGAGAGCTGGACGTACTGGCAGTGGAACTCGCCCTTGCCACATGGGAATTTTCAAAAAAAAACAACTTGATCACCTGGAGCTTGTTTTACGTAAGCAGGATAGCACGACGTCGCTAATCTACTGAAAAAGACAAGATCAATGCCGCACTCTCTTCCGCCGCCGCTCCTCCTCCCCCTCGTCCCCCGACGATTCCCCGCCTCGTGCACCCTTTAGCCCCTTCATCTTCCGCGTCTGCAGCTTGTCCAGATCCTGCGTCGCAACGTGCACCCGCCCCCTCAAATTACCCATCTCGTCCACCTCCATGTTCTTCTTCCGCTTCCCCAGCCCTTTCTCCACGTCCTGCTTCTTCAGCTTCGGCCGCCTCATCGCCGCCTTCCACATTTCCGGATCGGCCTCCTGCCAGCGCCGCAACGACAGATCCAACGAGGGTCCCATCTCCGTCAGCTCCACGCGGGGCACGCGCGTTCCTGACGGCACGAGCTTGACAGTATACGTCCGCACATGTACCTTGGGCAGCTTCTTCGGATCGTCCTCTCCCCCCACGAGCGTCGCCTCCGACGGCCCCACCGTCACACTAATCACATGCTCCAACCCAGCGAGACACAACGGCTCGACCACCTGCGCGCCAAACAAGTCCAGCAGCAACGACTTGAGCTGCACGTACCGCGGATGCACATCAAACAACGGCGACGCAAAATGCATCATCGGCCGATGCCCAGGCGCCGACTTGGGCGTCTACAAACGAAAATGAGCGACATCTCGACGCCGACGCGTACACACTCGCCTTGAATGCCGCCATGCTCACGAACGCATCCACGCCGAGCTCGCACATGTCCAACACCCGCGTGTCGTACGTGCGCACCATCACCATCCCGTTCGGCCGCTTCTTGGTCGACTGCCCGACCACAAACATGGACGCGTCGTTTTTCTGCGCCCAAAACGCGATCGAGGACGCGTCCACGAACGGTCGCACCACATTCTTTTTCGAAAACGGGATCGCGTAGGGTTTTTTGAGCGCCATCTATGGCCGGGTCAGCGGACGAGAAAGAGGGGAGGAGGCGGACGTACCAGTTCTTTCATGGCGTTTTGGACGACTTGGCCTGGGTGCGTGCCACGCACGAACACCGCCGTCCGTGGGTCCTCGACCTCTTTGGGCTCGCGCGCCTCTAGCGCTCTCTTTGATCTCGCATTCCGTGGCTTTCTAGCTCGCTCAGCATTCACGCCTCGGATAGAAAAAACCGACTCACATGGTGCGCAACATCGCTCCTCTCCAAGGACAGACTCTACTTTTTTTTTTTCTCCCGCCACATCGCAGTTGGTACATATTTGTACGATACCCATATCTAGTCTTGTCTTCCCGAAATGGAAAACGATCCAACCCGAACCCACGACCCAAACCCTGCGTGCGTGGAAGCTA
>JBBPSN010000203.1:0-12123 GCA_038093615.1 Austroboletus olivaceoglutinosus | reverse complement strand
ATCGTACGACTCGTCGACGAATCTATTCCGACGGGTGTGTTTACGTAGAGAACGTGCAAGCGTCCCGAGTGAGCGCTAGGCGGCAGAAAGGTGCAGGGGCGTACGTCCGCGGATGGCTGGGGGTAGACGAATCTCGGGAAAGGGCGACGACGGATTGACGATGCGTTTGCGTGATGCGGTCCGCTCGCATCGACGAGATTGCGAGACTCGCGACAGCAATGCGTGTGCTCATGCTGGGCTCGGGTGGAAGGAGGGGGTTGGTGACGCGCAGACGCTGGGATGTTCGTCCAGCAATCACGGTTTGCACTGCAAAAAATGCCTAGGTAGAGAAGTCTCTACAACACGCGATGGGGCGCACTTGTCTTCAAGTCCATGTGCTTTCCAGAAGCGCCTCGGCGGAATCCTAGAGGACGGGATGTTCCAGCTGCAGCATCTACCTGCGTCAAAGATTTTGCATCAGTGGTTGGGATCAACACGAACGCGTTTATTTTCTTGCTGGATATTGCCTCAGGTCCAGGAGCAGGAACGATGGCAGTGTTCGAGTGACCGGGATCTGCTGATTCAGCAGGACACTCCTACTATTTCTGTGTCGTCGACAAGAGCCAAATCCATCTGTCCTGACTCCTCATTGAAACTTAAGAGAAAACTCGAGCGAGGAAAAACATGCGAGGGCTAGCGCTCATTAACATTCATGATCGCCACAGAGCACAGCATGTCCCCCCGCGACTCTGGCCTCCCCCCCCAATTGACGGGTTCGAACACGTACACGCCGACGTTCCTCGATCGATCCACCTCGTTCTTCCCCTTTTTTTACAGCACGATGCACCGTCGACGATACACCGGAGCCGGATCCACCAAAGGACCGACTCGTCCACGACGCGGACCCAGACGTATGTCAGACCTGGCATGTCGCATGTTTTTTTTTTTTTTTTCGAAACGCATCCGAATCAGCGCTGTCCGTTCGCTCGCTTGCATTGCCGACAATTCCGAGACCTCAGACTCCTCGGAGCGCGTCTTTTTCGCGCCACTGTCGCGCGCTATTTTTGCTGCGTCATTGCCGTGGCTCGACTGCGCGTCAGAGTCCCGTCGGACGACAAGTAGAAGACGGGCGCGAGTCCGCGGACGGAGGCTAAACATAATGGGCGTACGGTGTCGGGCGCAATCCCGGTGGCATTCGCGTCAATGATTTTCAGCATCACACGCGAAGTACGACAGTGTGAAAATATGCCTTTTCACCGTCGCGGGTTGGGTACGTCAGAGTCGAAACCTGCGCTGCGACCATGTCAACTTGCGTTAGACACGCCAGATGGCACTGTCATCCTATTGTTATTGGCTGTGTCAAACAGTCAAGTCAAAGAGCCGACGCAGCACGTTATTTCGTGTACTCACAAGACAGCAAGTAGCGGACCAAGACGTGTCAGACGAGCCTCGGAGAAAGCATCCAAGTTACAGCGTGGGTACATGCTGGACATGCCAGACTGGAAGGAGAACCCGAAAACCACGACTGGACCGGGGAAACGACGATCTAAATGGTGTGCGCTCACGAGAAGTCAATGCGTGCATGCACGTTGCATGCATGTATGCACGTGTCGACTTCGACGAGGGCTAGATCTATCACCAGTCGCTCGTCGACGGAAAAGAACAAACGAGGGTAACACGAATCTAAACATACATGCACTGCCCGTCGGGCGCCGAGATTTGAACCCCCTCGTTGCTCCAAGGCCGAGACCGGGGCCGAACCGAATCAAAGATGGTCCATTTCGAGGTCTCGACAACACGTCGCATTCGCCCATTCTGTCCATGCACGCAATAAAAATGAAGTACACCGCGGTGCTACGTGGGTCGTCGCACAGCTCGCATCGCGTATCAGCAAACGGATCCACTGATTCACCGACTGCAACGCTGCACCGCGGACGTCCGCGCCAGTGCACCATTTTTCTAAACGCCTCCGTAGGACATGCCAGCACGTCCGTCGTCGAAAAACGTTGCCAATGATTGACTTTTGACATGGAGATGGATGTTCACATCGTGACGTCACAAGCTAAAATATCACGTGACTAAAGCTTATTGGGAGGAATGACGACGGAGTCGACGGTAATCTAGTCCTTGATGGACGCTTTGACGTCGGGATCCCTGATTTCAAGTTGACGTCTTGAGGAAACGAGGGCGAAAGAAGGAAAGAAAAATGCTAAATAACTGTACACGTATATTCGTAAATTTCCGACGTACAACAACAAAGCATACATGCGACACGCGCACACCTGCCCCACCAATCAACACGTTCGGACGTCGAAAACGGCTGGGTGGGCGCACATGTACCCACTAAGCTTGCAACAGACAACCAGTCTTTGAAATGTAGGACTAAACTGCCTCGCTGTCTAGCCGGAGTGAGCGTCGTCCAGCACATCAGTACAACGGATGCAAACGGGGAAAGAAACGCAAACCTGGTGCGGAAAGCATCGGTCCGGCTCGTAAATTTGCATACACAGGCCAGGTAAAAGTGCATTCATCACGTCGGGGAGACGTGCTCTAAACGATGAAAAAGACAAACATGCTTGCGCTCAAAGGCATTTCGTACCTCGCGTTGTTTCTTGCACCAACGCACGTTCCAGAAAGGTGCGCTCCTTTCTAGCGCATCCTCAAATTGCAAAGTAGAACTCCTATTAGGATGCGATGTATTAAGTATGCAATGATGGGCCCATATCTCTTGCTAGTTCCGCCGGCTCGCGACAATGGATGTGTTAACAATGCAGAGAGAATTCGAGGGGTTAGCACATAGCATGACAAGAGGCTGAAATTCATTCGATTATAGGCATCGTTCTGTAAAATGACCTCCCGATCATTCGACGGAGTTCCTCTTCCTTTTTGTCTTGGCTGTAGATTACTGCCGACCTGGAGGCCAGGTGTTCCCGTCTGTCTTAGACCACCGTGACGTCAGGGAACTGGGTAAAGGGCAAGCGGAAATGAGGGTGCGACCTGATACATACCTTGCTAAGCAACACGTGCATGCCCCAAGATGACGGTGTACCGCACGTAGACGACTACGCATCCTTCTTTCCATTCCACCACTGTCTTGTCGAGGATGGGTCGCAGGCATGCAAGAGGTAAGTGGGAAAGTAATGGGTTTTACCCCCGGGCGAGCAATTCTAACGAGTATCCAATCAACTATGAGACGCGGCTGCCCCGGACCGGTCGGCCAACAAGAATTAAACTCAACGACTCGAGAGGGGAAACTGCCTTGGCAAAAGTTGCTTACATGCTTCGGAATCTCAGAATAGGAACGAAACGAAACGAAATTCCAAGTCACATAAATTCGGTTGCATTCCTCGTCGATGGGAGGCACATCGTGAGCGGGGATAATAAAGGCAAGATTCAGTACTGGGTAGCGAAAGATGGAAAGAAGGTGGGAAGGCCAATGGATGCGGAAAGTGGGGTTTGCGACATTGCAGTCTCCAGCGACGGACGCTGGTTGGTGAGTGGGACTGAGAGTGGATTAGTGGCGGTGTGGCGAACGAACAGCCACACAAAGGTCAGCCAGTTCAAAGCTCACAACACTCGGGTGTATGCAGTCGATGTCTCGCCGGACGGGACGAAAATCGCCAGTGGAAGTGGTGACAAGACTGCCCGCGCCTGGTCCCTTACTGGAGAGCAATCATTCGAATGGAGACACGACTACCGGGTGGCCGGTGTCAAACTCTCTCCAGACGGTCTTCGCATCGCCACTGCCACGCGGTACGGAATCCGCCTCTACGACAGCCAGAATGGCAGCCTCCACTTCAACGTAGCGATCGGAATCAGCCCGGACTGCATCCATGCGCTCGCCTGGGACAGTAACGGTACAAAACTATTTGTCTCTTCGGACGACAGAAATATTCACTACATGGACGCTGCTACCTCCGATAAAACCATCGCCGTAATCAATGCGGGTAGTCACATCGCGGTGGCAAAAAACGACAGATTCATCGCGGGATCTCGTAGCTCCTCGGTCTTGTTCTGGGACACCAATACGCGCGAGCAAATTGGGTCTGCCATCAAGAATGGGAATGGGGACGATATCAGGTGTATATCCATGTCAGAAAACCATAACTTCGTGATGGCCGTGGGCGACAAAATCACTGTTCGCAATCTCCGTGATATCCTCCCCTCCAATTATCTTGATACCGTATGTGTTAAACTCACTCAGTCCAATTCCTTCCTGACAAATCATCTTTTCGACTCTCCAGGCGTCTCACGAACGCGGCACTCCACGTATATCGACCGTAAGTCCGTGCCTGATGCAATAGAGTCGATACTCGCTCTAATTCCTTGTAGCTCGTTCATGCTAGCCCTGCGGTACTGGAGTTGTGGAGACAGGACAACATGCTCAAGGCAGTCCAGCTGCTTTCACAAGAAATCAAACAATCTAAGAAAAAAGAACACTTGCTTGCCAGTCGTGCCCTGCTCAGAGCGCGTCTCCACCAATGGGATCCAGCTATCCGAGACGCTGAAAAGGTGCTGTCGTCGTTCTCTTCTGTTAATCACATTAATCATGGTCATAGTCGATCGCACTCAAGCCCACAATACTAGCCTATGTCGCACAAAGCATCGCATTATTCGGCAAAGGAGACGCGGACCGTGCCAAGGAAGAGTTCAACCTTCTCTTCTACTATTGTGATGTCGTTGACATGTGCTTTATGTCTCTCGTCAAGGTTTGTTTTCCATTCCCGCTCTGATTTACCTATCTATGACACTCGCCGGTTCGGTTGATAGGCGATCATCATATTTACCTCGGGAAACCGCGAAGAAGGTATGGCGCGCGTCGCCGATCTAATTACGGTCTGTCCAGCTGTATCGTTGTGCCGCATCGTCCAGGTAACAATATTAGAGATGCGCTCTAGGATGTCTCTGACAATCTTTGACAGGCACACATGTGTGCGATTCTTGGAAAGGCGTATATGCACAACGGGGAGTACGACAGGGTACTCAAATTGTTCAAAGATCTGGGTGGGAAGATGGTTCCCTACTTTCCTGATCATCAACAATTCGACGATATTGTACTGGTAAGTTCCATTTTCACATCACGACGTCTGAGTTGCTCACGCCGAACCAAGATATTTGGCTGGACGCACAAATCGGATGAACTCAAGTTCACACTCTACCAGCAACAATGTGAGGCATTGTACGCTCTCGAGCGCCAAGAGGAAGCAGTTGGCTTGTTTCGGATCGCGTCCATAGACCTAGAAGAACAATCAAAGACGAGAGACGAAGTCAAGAAATGGCTTCAAGGCGAGTTATACCATTGCCGACATGAGAGATATTCATATCGAGCCATCATCCACATACAGATTTCTCGCGGCAGTGCGGACTTTCGACGAGCGACGTGGCGCTCGATAGTGGAAATCGTCCCGGCCGCATTCAGAGGCTCCTCGGCCGACCGTAATCCTCCAGTTCCCTCCCGTAATCCACTATCCCTCTCCCAAGCGATGGCCTTTTCATCTGTCACCTTATATGCAGCTCTTTTTCCTTATCCTGATTCCTGATACGTTTACTCCTTGTCTCATTCATACTCATGCATTACTGACTTACGTGTTTACCATTAATTATGTTGAGACCACCGTGTGATGTACTAGGTATCTGAATAATGTATTCCGTTTTTCACTTTGGTGCGTGTAGAACATGCAAGGACGGGGCATTGGCACTCGGAGTGATTTCAACTGGTTATAACCAGTTTGCGGCTACTGGCCAAGAAATTGACCCTTAATTTCCTTTTTTGCTGGCTGTCCTCCAATCATAACTCGCCATTGGCCTCGGTTGTGTTCGTGAAGCCCGTCAAACGATAACATTATTACCCGTCCTCCTGATACTTGATTAACCCCCGGAACCCTAAGACCCAGCAAACGGATCCACTGATTCACCGACTGCAACGCTCGTGCACCGCGGACGTCCGCGCCAGTGTGCCATAGTGCCAGCACATCCATCGGGACTTTCGACACAAGTTAAAATATCACGTGACTAAAGTTTATTGGGAGGAATGAATGACGACGATGTCCAGATGGAGCCGACGGAAATCTAGTCCTTTTTGAACGACGCCTTGACGTCGGGATACCTGATTTCAAGTTGGAAACGAGGGCGAAAGAAAGAAAGAAAAAGGCTAAATAACTTTACACGTTGTATATTGGTAATTTTCTCGACGTACAACAACAAAGCATACACACGCACACGGCGCATACACACTACACGGCTCTATAGATTAAGAAAAACAAGCGACGCGACCACGCGCGTGTGTCCTTTGATGAGCCCCCGCGTCAGGTAGTTCTAGGATGCTTTCTTTTGGTATATCTTTTGCAGGGTGGAAATGAGAAAGCGAGCAGAGGATATGAGATGCAAAAAAAGAAAAGGAAAAGGGAGAAGAAAGAAAAAAAAGTAACGTGAGATACCGTCGGAGATGAGATTAGCCTGATTGCGGGAGCAAAAAAAGGGGGCATCAGATCGGCAACGAAACCAAGTGTTGAAACAAGACACCGCAGAAGAGACGGGAACCAAGTCGTTAGGACTTGGACGCAGGCTTGGACGTGGCCGAAGGCGGCGCGGACAGAATCGGCGGTTGATGTGTAGGTTGAGACTCTACGTCTTCTTGCTCTTGCTCCGGCTCGAGTTCGCCCGCCCCAGTGTCCTCTTCGACGGGCTTCATCGCATCCGCATCCGACTTTTGGATTGGGCTCTCGTTTCCCCCACCAGTGACCTGCAGCTGCCCATGTCGCCGGCGGTTCGCCTCCTCCTCCTCCGCGCGGCGTATCACGTCTATCTCACCCTGGACCACAATCCCTTCGAGCCACAGGTGATGGACCAATTCGGAAGCCTTGGCGCGCCTGTCTGGGTAGAGTCGCAACATCGGCGACAAGAACGCGGCTATGGCCTCTGCTTCCTCTTTCGGGAACAAGTACTTGTCGTGCAGGACTGATTCGAGCGGCCAGAAACGTAGCTTGTTGATATGCCGTAATTCACCTAGCGAGGGCGGGAAAGAAGTACGGCTAGTGTGAGCGTTGTACGACGATGCGTGGAGAGGAACATTCGGTAAGCACACGCACCCTTGCGGTTGAAGAATTCTGAGCTGTATTTACCAGAGAACGCGATCACTTTCGGGATCTCGCCGATGAGCTCCATGATTTGGGCGATGTGGTCGTCGTCTTTGCTGTAACGCGACCCGGAAGCAGGGTCGAAAAGATAGTCGCCACCCGTGATGAGTTCGAAAATCTGTCGGGAGTCAGACGGCCATCGGATGTCTACGTGGGAGTGCAGACTCACCACACACGCAACACTCCAAATATCCGCGCTCGAATTCCACTTGGCACCAAGAATAACCTCGGGGCAACGATACTGTCGTGTTTGGATATCGTCCGTAAAGTGATGTTCCGTCCATGTCGCTAGGACAGAGGCATGAGTGTTCGAGGGTCAACGAAGTGGTCGTCCACTGCCACGTACCATTTCCTAGATCCGCAATCTTGACCGTAATTTTTTCCATGCCTTCAAGCACACTTGAACTCGTAGACGTATCACCAAAGCTTGGTTGAGGGGATTCTCCGGACGTGGAAAGCTTCGGGTCTGAAGGAATCGGGTCACCTGGACCGGCAGGCTTCGAGGTAGATGGAACTTGCGAATGAGAAGACGAGGGACCAGCCATCGAATTAGGCGCCATCTGGGTGAGCAGGGACGGTCCTGGCGGGTGGGCCGGGTGGGGTGATTCCATCTTGTTGAATCCCGGATCTAGAGAAACGTTGGAAATCCGGTCGGCAGTGACCTCGGTAGAGTCTGCTCTCCCGGAACTCGAAGTTCCTTCTCCAATACCCAAGCCAGCTACGGGGGCGGATCCGGAGAGGCTGTCTTTCGTGAGCGAAGCAGAGCCGCAGGAACCAGACTTGGACGTTGGTTCACCGTCTATCTTGCTCATGGCGAACGCGACCTTGTCAAACATGGGGCTACTGCCAAAAGACGAGGACGGGGAGGGGAGGGGCTGTGACCCGGTTATGAATACCGACTCTGAACGTGGCGTCTGGTTGCCACCACGCCCTTTGGAGGGTGGCACGCCGATTAGCCGCGAGGGAGGCGAGGTAGCGTTGGCAGAGGCCGCCATCTCAGCTTCAATGATGGACTCGACGTCGTCAATGCAGATGAGAACATTTTCTGGCTTCAAGTCTGAGGGAAAGAAAAGAAATCAACTTCTGCACATGCGCTACTCCAAAAGTTTAATCCGAACCGGTGTGAATAACGCCACAGCAACGGTGCATGTAGTCTAAGCCGAGCAACACTTGCTTGGCTATTTGTTTGACCAAAGGCATGGGAACGCCCTTGTTCTGATGCCGCTTGATGAGGCCGAGTAAGTTTTCACCCAGGACCTCGAACACCATGCAGACGTGGGTGCCGTTCGGCCCCTTGTGTTTGAAGTGGTCAAGAAAGGATATAACATGCGATCTGCCGAAGTGGGTCTGCGAGGGAGAGGGTTGGGGATTTGGATTCTCGGGAGTGGGATGGACCGGGGGAGTGGAAGAGGTGATGAGACGCTGTAGGAGTTTTATCTCGTCCAACGCGGTCTCTGTATATCTCGGTGCGGATTTAACGACTTTGAGGGCGACATGGCGGTTCAATCTGATTTTAGGGTAATTGAAAAAATAGACGAGGGGAACGAAGAAACAAAGAGGTGCTAAACTTACTTTGTATCCTTTGCCAGCCAAACGGTAGAGAAATGGCCCCAGCCAAGCTTTCTGACTACGACATACCTACCGTTTGAAAAGGTGTCGCCGATGTGGACGGGATGATAACCGCCTTTGACGTAGTCTTCCCAGTCCTCCTCCTCTTCTGTCATGATGGATTGCGAATGAGATGTGTAGGAACCGTGAGACATAGCCGGTTTTTCGGGGGTATGCTGTAAACAACAAACGATAAGGCCTTAGTGGGGACACCGCCGCGATAAGGAGGTTCGGAAATTGAGATAGAGAATGAGATAAGCTTACAGTTCCAATCTAATAGGGTATTGAGTTGGATATGAATAGGAGCGAGATTCTGCTCGCCGTCGAGCACGACACCAACGAGAAACTGCGCTCGGAGAGGTCTTTCTATTGACCTTTGCGGTTGTCCTGGACGTTGCACAGGCTGCAGCACAGCAAAAAGGGATCCTTGTTGCCCACCCAAATCAGGAAATCATAGATTTTCATATGATTGGTCGGCTGACTAAGCGAACCATGAGCACACGACCACCTCTTGGCAGTTGAGGCCGAGACGCGTCTTGTCTCCTGCGCTCATCATCGTCCGCTGGTATGTACACCAAACTAACGACTGTGTAGGTTATCTACAGCTCTTGTGACTACCCTCGGGCCTCAGACGCACACGGCGACACCCGCGATATCTTGCGGCACGTGGCATGCCTCGTGTATCGCGGCAGCCCGACTAGCATGCTGATCCTGATCGATTTCTCAGCCCCCACTCGAGCCGTCGCGCACCCATGCATATTACACGTGTTCTGCTCATGACTTGGTCTCTCTCCCTCCCATAATCGCGACATGTCTTACCTTGCCAGTGCTCGCCGCTAATCGCAGCTAACCTGCTTCTTGCTGCCGTATTACACGAGGTACGCCTTCTAACGTCTTGCCTTGCGTGCATGCGACCGTCGCCCCCGCAGCATCCTCTTTCTTCCCTCCCAGACAGCATCGCCTCTGTTTCACTTTCTCACACCATCGACCCCTCTGGTCCTGCATCTGTGCTGATGCACGATGTTTCCTTCTGATCTCGACGACGAACAAAGGTGCTGTAGCTCCAGACCCCTAAGCGATGTGGCACTAACCTCTGGTATATCCAGGGCGAACCTCGCCCACAAACACCCAACCGATCTCGACTCCGGCCCGTCCTCCCCATCGTCGGACGTCCCTCCCTTTTTTGAGTCTCCACGGCGTCCAAAATCGGCCGCACGTCATCGTTCTCATACTGCTACAGAAGGGTCCACGAGCAGCAGCCACTTACTAGCACGCCTCGTCTCCCGAGAGGAAGAAATCCGTGAACTCAATGCAGCAGTCGCCGTCGCCTCTGAACGCCTCGAAGCCGAATCCTCTCGTGCAAATGCCGCAGAGCGTCGTGCCCTCGACTACTTTCATCGACTTCGGATCGCAACCGAAAACCGCGAGCGTGCGGAACAGGATACGGCAAGACTCCGAGAGGAACTCAAGTTGTACAAACTACAGCTAGACAATGCGCAAAGAGAAATCTTTCGAGCCCAGGATATCATCGATCAGGTCGCTTCCCAGCGGAACGAGGCAGAAGCGGAGGCTACAAAAGCGAGAACAAAGGCTCGGAAGCTTCAAGAAGAAAAGCTAGTAATGCTCGCACGCGAGGAGGGCCGCAGGATGGGTTACAGGGAGGGTCTGTCCATTGGTCGCAGGATAGGCTATGACGAAGGTAGAGGCCGCAGGCTCCAAAGGCCACCAGATCGACTCCCGCCTTACTCTCTCCCTCTAGAGGACCACGATGGCGATGAAAACGCCCATGAACATGAACGCGAAGAAGCCACCACAGACGAAGAACGTAATGACCCTCGATCTTTTGCCCATCTGCGCTCGGCTTCATCGATTCGACAGCCACCGTACGTCAGCGACTGCGTCTCACGTACTCGTTGACCCACCCTCGCCATAGGATGCGTTCTGAATCGGCGCCACCCATACGCTCGCCCGATACTGCGGTACATGTGCCATCACTCCCTGTTCGCATCCACACGCCTTCTCAGGAGATTCGTATGCGATCTCCGCCCCGCGGACCCGATGAACCAGAGACCATTCATCCGATACCGATTTACCCCAGTCCAATCATACCTTCCCAGCCCATACACCCCCCTGTTGACGGTTGGATTCCGAGAGCTGATTCTCGGACGTCCTATATTCCTGTACCACCCCCGCACGAACTGCAGCGACCCGTTCCTAGTTCGCCTAGTTCCGCCGCGACCGAGCTTCAGGATGCCCGACACAGTACACAGACACCCAAACCGACACCTGTCCCACCGCCTATCCGAGCGCGCGATTACGCTTATCAACTGTCCGTTCCGCCCCCTATCCAGCCTGTACGCACGAACTCGCTCGCATCCCGTTCATCGACCCACATCTCACAATATGATTTGGTGAAAAAGCGCCCTGGCAGCTCGTTACGGCACGAGATTTACGTTGAGAGACCCAGGACCAGCAGTCAGCACTCGAGGGAGAGTACGTCTCGCAACGAGAACCGTGATCAAGAACGCTATTCCGAGAGGACAGAAGCAGAAAGCATTGCCGAACAATGGCGCGCGGATTCGGACATTGTGTCGCCATCAAGGAACATTCCGCGTTCGCTCGTGAGTGTGCCCCTCCGCGTCCTCTCTTCCAGTGCCAGGCAGCGATCTCGCTGACGATTGTACGTTCGGATCGACAGACGCCAGGCGCGGCTCCTCCGCGTCGACCTGCGCAATATTATTACCGGCCACGAACGGCGACGCCACTGGGGGACGTAGAAGCAGATGCAGATGCACGGTCTGGCACACCCGCCCCGCCAGTTGCGCCTGCTCCGCCCGTCACGCCTCCCCCAACTGACGAGCCGGTCACTCCTCGTGCACGTTCCCGGTCCCCGCTCAGCTATCTAAGACAGCGTTTTCGGCAGCGCCGCTCGTCTGGCAGCACGATGGGCAGCACGGTCCCAAACATCGTCGTAGAGTCACCGGTGAGCGTACTCGTACCCACTTGCGTTGAACGCGTTACTCACCCATCTTTCTCGTTTCACACACCTATGTATGTACACGGCAGTCGGAGCCCGAGGATCAGTTGCCGTCGGCGCCGACGATCGCAGCGCAGCCGGACCTGTTGAGCCCAGAGGCTGCGAATCGGCCTCTGCCGCGGGATGACGCGCACACGCACCCGTCGCAGTCTCAGTACGCGTCCCACGAACACGAGCATGATCGCTACGACCATCACGACCATCACGACCATCGCGCCGACGCCGTCCGGACGTCATCAGGGCCTTGGCCACCCGGATTCATTCCTCGTGCGTCCTCGCGCTCGGACTCCACCAAGGAGCGGGACAGAGACAGAGACAGAGATAGAGATAGAGATAGTGATAGAGAGAGTGACAGGGAGAGGG
>JBBPSN010000202.1:4482-27809 GCA_038093615.1 Austroboletus olivaceoglutinosus | reverse complement strand
CGGAGGGGCTCCGTGGCTCCGTTCGCTCTAAATCTTCCGAGAAGACTACGAGTACTTCTCCGTCTTCTGAGAAAAAGCACAACTCGCATTCGCAGAAAACGTCCCGGACTGGTTCTGGTAGGTCACGTACATCGAAGCCTGTTATCCCTCCACCCTCTGGGCGTCTGCACAAGTCACCCAAGTTTGCCTTTCCAGAGTGAGTATGGACCTGCTACCTTATTTGAAATTATGCTCACCCGTGATACTAGCGAATTCGTTCACAAATTTTCCAAAGGCGGTCTAAGGGGTAAAAAAGAGTCACCGGATACTTTTCCCTACGATCAAGACCAAATTCCTTTTGGCTCACCGCTTCGTGCGATCAACACTCCTCGAGGTGTTTCCAAGGAATGGATCTTCCCGCTTCCTTTGAAGCTTGACGAGATGTATCACGGAACGAATTATCGATTCCTTATTACAAGGGAACTTTTATCGCATCGGACTGAGGAAGTGGAGATCTCTATTGATATTCCTCCAGGAATGCGCAGTGGTACTAGGATCGTTTGCCCGAGAACCGGCCATCAACGCAAGGATGGAACACTTCAAGATGTGGTATTTCTGGTTGAGGAGGTTCCTGATGAGCGTTTTTCTCGAGTCAAAGACGATCTCTTTCTGGACGTTTGCATTCCCTGGGCCGAACCGCTCGCTGATCAAGGAGGCGAAATCTGCATTCAAGGGATAGCTGGGAAAGAAATCACTTTTACCTTGCCTTATCCGATTTATGACAAGGCTACGGAGGGCCAGGTCCTCGTCAAGGGTGCAGGCATGCCAATCCGGGATGGCCGCAAGACGGTTGGTCGCGGTGATATGATTGTCAGGTTTGTCATCGTTATCTCGCATGAGGCTTGAATCATATCATTAATGTTGATCCGGCCGCAGGTGGCGGGTTATGTTTCCCACTCACCAATCCAAATGGCAGACATTGAAGAAGACGCTTCATCTCGATGTTTGACGGTCATGTGGAGGCGTGTTAAGGTTATGACCCTATGCTATCTGTATTTTTTTCATGCATAGATAACACGAAGGTTGGGCAAGTGCTCCTCACGATTCTTGACTTTAGGTGACATTGTACAGTATTCACGACGTATGGAAACTTTTGGCTTTTGGTGCAGTTCGACTGTGTCTTGCCCGAGTGCGTATGCAGTGCTGCCGGCGCTGATTGGACCCGGTCAGTGCCCAGCGTACACGCGGAACAAGCGAGGCAACTTGACATGTGGCTGTATATGCTTCGAAGTCGAGAATATGTACGTCAGAAGGATGCTCAAGACCTGTGCAGCCACAGTTCGAACTTCTGATATTTGAATGACAATTTCAAGACACGGCACTGTTGGCCTGTGCAGGATTGTGGAAGATAGCCATCTGGTGCTTCTTGTACAGGAGTGCAGGCGTTTGCCATGTTACCACATCATCTGCATCTTGCGTTGCATTCCACGTGGGTGATGATCACGACGACCCACACCTTGGAAATGCGACGAGCACGCGGTGGGCCCGGGTCTACATAAGACCACAACCTTGCCAAACGCCTCCTCACGTTTGAAACCCTCTCACAAAAAGAGTAGAAGACACTAATGCCGCTACCCTTTATTCAGTCGAATCAGAACCGGAATACCTTGTTAAACCAACTGCCCCTCAAGGCGAGTCGCCCTACCTGGACAAAGCGTGGAACCATTTGACTCCCCACTTGTCTTTCCATCTAGATTGCCAACATTGTTGGCGCCATCTGTGTTATGGGCGGAAACGTGTATACGGTCATCTCTCCCTGGGATGTGTACTACACGGGCAAAGAAACCTACTTTACTCCGGCCCCATGGTCGTTCTTCATCTGGTGAGTCGTCCAAAGTCGGCGTTATTGCCGGACACTTAGCCGACGTCCACCCAGGCCTCTGATCCACATGTTGATCCTCGGCATGTGCATTTACCAGTTCTCTGGCCGCGGTAAAGAAATCATTCTCGACCGGATTGGCTGGCGGTTACCCTTGCTCGACTTCCTCAATGCAATGTACATTTACTCTTGGACTATCCAGGAATATCGATACGGTGCGCATCGGCTACGCTGCTCGTCCGTCTCCTCTTTCTGACGACTTTTTAGCCCTGGTCTTCATCCTTTTCTCCGCTTCCGTAGCGACTGTGAGCAGTCTCCCCTCGACTCTGACCGAACCGTCTCGTAGCGATCTCAACCAACACCTTTTTTTCTTCTTCTTTTTAGCAAATCTACCAAGAAGTCAAAGTGACCGCGCTCCGCAACTTTTGCGACGAAGTCTTTCTGCACCTTCCCTTTTCGTTGTATCACGGCTGGACTGTCGGCCTCATCTTCCTCTCGGCGTTTGAAGCGTTTGGAGTCGACGCGCTCACAGAGCCAGCCGGACCTGGGACAAAGACTTTTGTGTTCCTCTCCTTGTATGCGTCTTTCTTGCTCTTCTGCTGATCCGTTGCTTTCACGACACTGACGATCACCGTGTTTACCCTGCCTTGTATAGCTTCTTCCTCCAATTGGTCGATTTCGCATACGCGTATTCCGCTATAGAGGGCGACCTCCCAGGGTGCCTCGCCGTCTCCTGGTACCTCTTTGCCGTGGTCGTTCACCAGAGCAAGGAGCGCTCTGGTTTCATCCACTGGAGCGGACTTGGGTTCGCCATCTTCTCTCTCTGCGGGATCATGCGGTGTGTGATCGGCCTCGAGCTAAAGTTCAGAGGTCGCAACAATAGGCTGGGCATTGGCGAAGAGACGTCTCGTCTCTTGGGTGGTCACTAGATTCGTGTTCGTGTCGAGTATCTCTTTTACAGTCAGTAGGTCTGGTGATAGTCCCTCATCTTCCTGGTTTCATCAGAGCGACATTTTACATAACGTCTATGCCTGTGTCGATATCGTTTCGAGTACCTATACACATCCAGTTCAGACTTCGCCTGCGCTCCGACCTGGTGTGTCATGTAATACATTAAGACCAACAACGGTGAGAGTCATCAGCATAGCAAACCAAAAGAAAGGAGAACGTCAAAATGTATGAATACAATTGTCGTAGCACAGAAGCAAGAAACAAAAAAATAACGAGCACAGATCGTTGACCAGGCCACTATGCAAATTTGATCGGCTCCACCTTGTTTGTGGGGGGTAAACCGACAAAGCCAGAAGGCGAGGCAACCTGTTTTTTCGATGGGGGGTCGTGCGGACTGTGACCATTAACTTTGCTAGACTTTGAAGGCCGTAGCTTGCACAGTGCCGTCGGAGGAGGACCAATGAGTCGTGATACTGTCCAAGGTATTTCGACTTTGGCTAGAATGGCCCATTGAATATACCGCGACAACTCTAGATGAAGTGCGGGGTAGTATGTTGTGGAAGCTTTACGAGAGATCTTCAACGAGCATGAGTGCGATGGATGGAAGGAGAACGGATAAACTCACCAAAATAATTCGCTCAAGACCTGAAGCAAATAGGTCCGAATGGAAACGATGAGCGGACATTTCATGTTCCTTGGCCATATTCAGATCGTAGACACATCTCGAGATAGCGTTGATGAGCTTCAGGTGCATCGTCTACTCCAAGTAGTCAGCGGCGTTCATGCAATCATGTCGTGAACATACAAAGTAACCCATCGCTTCAAACTCCACCCCACCGGTCATGCCTCCCGGTGCCTGGGGTTTCTCGACCTTGCCTTCATCGACTTCCAAGAGGTTCCATACAGTGTTGTTCGGATGGCAGAAGACCCAGAAATAATCTCTGCAGACGTCGGAAAATTCCTGTAGGTATGACTTGTATATCCTTGAACGATGCAAAGATTCAATGAATGCATGTGGAGATACCGGAGATGCAGGTGATTCTGTGGGCGGAGGTGCCGGTGTCAACAAGAGAGCACGGATAAGGGAGAAGAAATTCTTGTGAGGCACAGGTAGCGTAATAACATTGCTCGAAGAGCCCGATGGCTCCCAAGCCTCACGACGAGGCCGCCCACCGGTCGAGGGAAGAGATGATGCCGGGTAGATTTCGAACAGGATAAGGAGCAGCTCAATAATAAGCTGGCGAGTCGCCACATTGCCAGGTTTCTTGTCAGAATAAAGCAACGAGATTAACTGAACGAATGGAGTTGGGCAGGAACTTCGAAGAGCAAAACACCCGATGGAGGACGTGGACAAAGCTTTGAAGCACCGTAGCAGTTCGTGAAGCATTTGATCATCGTGTTGTTCTTCGCTGAAATTTCCATAAAATTCCACTCAAAAGGAAACGTAAGAATAAACTAACCGCCATTCCACTTCAAGGATTTCATTAAGCCTTGTGAGCAACGCGCTGTAGCCTCCAGAGCGGAGAAAGTCCTCTGTCCAACTGGGAAAAAAATAGTTAAACTCGATCCATCGACGGTACAGGAACAAGGCTACCTTGCTACCTCATTTCTCAGCATGAGTCTCAGCTTCTTGACGACTTCCACATCAAGGTTGGTACTGGAAGACGAGGTCAAAATGCTGCAAAACATGACGGGGGTGATGCCCTTTCCGAGCGCCTTCTCTTTAGATTTGCTAGAAACCAGTTCAACGGGGATCACAGGAGCCTGTGCACGAGACAGCGTTTGCGCGGCATCAAATGATGCCCCTCTCCCGTGAGTCTTGTCTGAATTATCCAGAGCATGGAGATCGGTAGTGCTTTTTCCGGCAAGGGGAGAGCCCCAAAGCCCACCTCGCCTTGGCTGAGTCTCGGGTACCGTCGTAGAGAGAGGGACGTGAGGAGAAGTTATGGACTCGATACTGCGGGCTTTGCGCACTGTACGAGGGGTAGACGGATTCACCGTCAGGATTTGAGACGACTTGAGCATGGCAACTTTCACCGTGGCGTCCATATTGGCAAGCTTGGGACGGAGGGTGGGTGGGATTTGAAGATCGTCCTGCTCGTCATTCTGGTTGGAATCGGGAAACATGCGCACATGGGGCTACTGACCAAGAGCTTGTCGAATGCCTGATTGGTGACGACGGGTTCAATAACAAAGTCGTGCGAGGCTTTCATCGACTTGGACTTTTCGTGCTTGCCCTTATCTTTTTGGACCGTCGCCTTCGAGAATTTTTGGTCTGGGACATTCTCCTTTCCGTTGGAGATGTCTGGTGTGCTGGTGAGCATGGTAAACTCGGTGGAAGGTACTCTTTTGGAGGGCAATATGCCTTTGAACATGGTCGTCGAGGTGGAAAATGTCTGCCTCGCGGTTGAGATTACGGGACGCGTCAGTCACGTGAAGATTTATTAGTTGTGATTACATAATATCACAGCTCGTGATCCGGTTTGGGCGCTGATGCACTTGATTGGACGCGCCCCCAGCACAATTTCCGCGCCGTCGGTATATAGCATCCCTTCAGGGCGTCCCGCCTCTTTCATTTCCCCCCCCCCGCAAGACTCCTCACCTTGTCAGGTCGTGAGTGGCTTCTAAACAACTAGTAAATTGGCTAATACGACACTGCAGAATTGACTATCGATGCACTATTACCCTAATACGTTTTACCCATCATGATACATTGTGTGAGTAGAATAAAAACTGTCGAGATGTGCGAATGGCTTATCTTGCCCCCGGCCTCAAACCAGTAAAAGAAGATTTCTTCCTTGAACATGCAAAAGGTCGCGCCATTCAACTGCGCCTCCCCTCGTGTCCCTCCGTTGCCAGGCCGTTTCCATGACCATCAATGCCTGGTGGACATTTCCGAACTGATTCTGCTGCCCAACCAATCTCGTTTTGAAGATCTCCCGCTTCATAAGGTCGTCCGTTAGGCAGCCCGCTAAACACATTGGGAACACCAGTGTCCGATCGAGCGCCGACATCGGCAGTTGACGTACAAGCTGCGTTATGATATCGATCGACTGGATAATTTCGGGGACGCCTGAAAGTCCGTTAGTTTACGACCATCTTTTTGTTCGCTGTTATCTTACCTGGAACTGGGTCACTCAATATCGTTTGCAAATACAAGATTGCCGCCTCCCGGTATATCTTTGCCACCAACTGTCGCGTATCAACACCGCCCGCAATCCCCGTTGCCATTCCCTTCAAGTTTGAGTCCTCGCCAACAACGAGGTTCGGGTGCAGTGGTGTTAGGTCGGGTTCCCGGGGATACACTGGTTCGCAAGAACGGAGGTAGTTTTCTATGATGTTTCCTCGTCGTATCAGCTCTTTCATGCTTAGGCAACCTTTTCGCATTTCCTGCGTTTTCCAGCATGAGAGGGTGGAGATCTCAGCGACAGCAAGTAACACTTCGTCCGGACATCCAGTGAGATTGTCCACCCGAAGGTCCGCATCGTCTTTGGCACTGATACCTGAAGCAGTCGACCAGAATCCTCCTCCTCCCCGATATAACCTTCGATAAAACGCCAAATGTCTGGGCACGGTGTGCAAAGTAATCGTTGACACGACATCCAACCACTGTCAACAATGGATCAGCCATGAGTCAGGGCCCGGTTCAGCTACCTTCTCACCATAGTTGTTTTCAGTGCAACTCGCGCAGCTTGACTCAAGCTCATCATCGCTAGCTTGGGGTTTTCGTTCGCTGGGATTCCGGTTTGGACCATCCAATCGTTGGCGATATCGAGCATCTGCTGCCAATCCGTCGCGCCTCCGGAAAACAAGGAGAACCCCAGAAGGTGTAGTGCAGCATTGGCGTCGCCTTCCGTCAACGCACCCTCTCGGGATTTATACAACTGCCCATGGGCAGCATCATAAAAAGCTATTGCCGGCGAGTTCTCCAGGGTGCTGTTTACCGGTTCCAATCCCCTCGTAGCGCGAAGACGCATATTATGAAGACTAGCCAAGGCACATATGGCGTTGGTCAAGGGGCCTTGAGGATTTTGAGATACAGCCTTGGATGGCCTCATCAGTTTTAGTAAGTCCGTATTTTCGTCGGGAAAGCTTACCGAGTACAGTGCATTTGCAGCGGAGTTGCTCGTAAAGCCGAAGAGTGACTTCCTGACGTGCTCAAAATAGTAAAAGACATGCTCGCTTTGGAGCGGATGCGCTGATAACGCTGTAGGTTCGTGGCCAAATCCCAATGCCGGTGGGGTGACATTATCAAAATTGCGATCGAACAGCCCAAACTCTTGTGGCGATGGATGCGACGAGGAAATTGACGTGGAAGGCGTGTATGGCGAGTGATTGACAAGCTGCGGTAGTGATGGGTCAATTAGCGGCAAGGTCACGTTGAAAGGTGAGCTAAGTGGCAGCCCTGAAATTTTGTCTGAGCCATTAAACAGATCTTTCTGAGTGTTGCTTACCGAACATCGACATCATTGTTGGGCTTTCGCCTTGGCCCTGCGGTTGGGTAGTGTCGACGATGGTGAGATTATGTGGCCCATTATCATTAATGAAGGGGGGAATCGTTGAACCATTGGCAGGACCATGATATTGTTCTGTGGCAAAAACCGTTGACGATGACGATGACGACGTCGCCTGTATTATGGACGAACGTGGTTGACCACGGATGAGGCCAGCTCGGGTCAATTTCGCTTTGATGTCCGCTTTATAAGCTTCTACAGCTTGTTTGTCCTGTCACAGGAAGAGTCAATCGCCGTCAGCAAAAATGCGGCGGGAGGTGGTACGCACGCGCATCCAGTCTGGACGTCTCGCCCCCCACCCGAGACAGTCGATTTGGAGTCGCCTACACGTATGGCAGGAATCGCCTTCGCGCTGTTCGTCGCATTTCTTGCGGGGACCGTCAGGAAGGAAAGGACATGATTAAGTAGTCGACTTACTTTTCTGCGCAGTCGACAGGTCCTGGTGGTCGGTCCTTTGTAAGCAGGTGACAAGGACGAAGAGATGGAGGGGGCACGGACCAGCATCCGCCCTTTCCTGCTGATGATGGTCGAGGAAGGTCTAGCGGCATTCTGTTAGGTGTTCCGCGGAAGGTCATGTTAAGTGAGTCCGTTTCATTTGACGGTCTTGATACCAAGGAGGCGCAGAGAAGATGTGGGGATGTGTTGCAGGATGGAGTTTCTGGGGAGGGCGACTGGCTGTCGTTGGAAGAATTTGAGTTGTGGTGGGACATGCCGGCGGACGGGTAAGTGTGGTTGTGTCAGGGGGATCGAGGGGAATGCTCGCTATTAAAAAGAGGATAAGATTGACGTCGGGAAAGCGGTGTTGAGGGATCGGAGGATGAGGGAAGAAAATCGCCGATGGTGGGGAAGGTAAGAGTCAGTCGGGGATATAGATTGGGCAGAGTCGCAAAGGAGAATGCGGCGTGATGGCATTGACACGGGCAAGTCAAAGAAGCAGATCAAACCAGAGGAACAGTGCAAGGGGCCGCAAGTCTGTGCATGAAACCATATTAGTAGGTCATGAAGTAATTGGATACGGTGCTCGGGTACTAACTCCGCAGGAGAGTTTTGTTCCAGTTGTGACCCTCCGGGCCAGAATGGTCATGGATTGCTGTAGATTGCGTCAGGCATGTTGTGCAGGCTTCTCGTCTTGATATGTGAACGGCACTCATCCCTCGTTCTCATGCTCCATTAGCTAAGCCTCCGAGCTGAATGGCTATGACGGGTCGCGAAGCGAGGCACCAGCCGCGTCCGGGACTCGGTTCCTAGGGTCCTCCTGTGTAAAACACCACCACTCCCAAAAAGGCCCGGTATGGAAAAACAAAAGGCTATTCCAAGTTGGCTCATGCTGCACGGCTGGCCACGTCTTGCGCGTGTTCGGACCCCGGTGTTCTCTACAGCCGCACCCACAGCCGTGCAACGGCCTGCAATTGGGAGGCCTGGCTGTAGATACGATGTGCTCGCTCGGGGGCATCCGTTATGTGCTGGCATCCGTCCGTGCACTTTAATACCGTTCCGAGAGTGAAGAAAAACTTTTTTTTTCCATCGAGCCCGATCACCCCGCAATGGGGACGTGGACGCACCTGGCAAAGTTGCAAACTTTGGGTGCACGAGGTGCTATCATGTCGGACGATGGGAGGAGGCGATTGTGTGTCCCGCAAGCATCGGTGGAGCGAGACCTCCGTCGGTAAGCTGGGAATATTCAAGTCGTCGGTCAAACGGGGATCAGACGAGTTTGATAACGGACGGAAAATAAGATTAAAAATAAGTGTATATATAAGTATAACGAACCAAGGGTCTAGCCTGGAAAGGCCCGCAAGAAAGCCGCAAGAAGGGTATCGCCGGTCTGATGAAAGAAGGGTAGGCCAGTCTGACGGATGGAAGCAGTTTCGGTTTGAAATGCCGGGGCCGGGGTCCCAAGCAATCGATTAATCCTCTACCAACGATTCGCTAGAAGAATCGGAAGTTTGGGTAGGTGACAGGTCCTCGATCGACCGTACATGTCCATCTCATTTCGCATCCATCAAGGAATTGAGCTTCGCCGTACTGCTCGGCCCCAGGCAACTCATTAACCAGGACGTCTACACACGCAAACACACACAATATGCCGCATCACGGCAGAATGGACCGAGAGAGGACGTCTTCTTGCGCCAGAACTCGTATGGAAACAAGGAGCCGAGTCGTCTTGTCCGCGTCTCGTACATACGTGATGTGCGTTCGTCAGTTGGCAAATACGCGCCAACAGACGCCGCATCAGATGTGGTTCTTCGCCCGCGTCAACTCCGGAACGTCCCCGGCAAAAAAGGGCGCACGATTAACCACGATTCCTTCACCCGGCCCACCTCCCGCGGCGGCGACCCTCTGGTCGTGCAGAAGCAAAAGTTTAACTTGCGAGCGACGCCAATTCCGCGGTGACTCGGGACGCGTTCGACACGTAGCCGCCATCTCAATCAAATTTCATCATATTGTTCCCCCTCACCGAATGAAGAAACATGTTGATGCGGATTGCCTGGCAACTGAGTACCCTCACGTACGCGGGAAGCCAAACACACATGCAACAGCTTTTCGAGCACATACATATATTGCCGATCTCGGACATCCCACAGGTTCGTTGAACTGGCCTGTGCAAGGTGGAATATTTTTTTTCTTTCAAAGTGGCTGGCCCTTGGCAGGACGACTCGCTTCCCACGGGCGCGGCTGTGTCCAGAACCACCCTTTTTTTTCTCAAGCATGGAATTAGAATTATGAGAAAAAAAAATCCTTGAAAGAGCTACAACTTGATATGAGGGTATTTTTTTCCGTGATGAGCGAATCAATACAAATCAACCATCCTGCCCAGCAGACGGAAGAGGATGTACGCATGCAGAGATGAGATGAAATCGTGCAACATGAGAAAATTGAAAACGTAACTAGTCCAACGACGTGATAAAGCAAGGGAAATGAAAATGCAAGACAAATCAGGGATGACGGTACGGGCCTCTACACGAGAAGCATTTCTGCCTCTCGCATGACCTGACGCCAGTCGACGGCCCCTCGCGACCGCCGTTTCCAGACTTCTTGAATGAGATACGACACCTGCTGAGAATTTCCAATGGAGAGCCCTCGCTGCTCCTGGAGGCGTTTGAGAAAGTAACGCTGGTGGCGTTGGTCCTCGGTGAGACTGCCACAGATACAGATGCTAAAGACGACACTCCGGACGACCGCACGCCCAGTGGGACCATCTTCGGCGTCCATCAGACGCTTGACAGTCTCATTGACCGCCTCGATGATCTCTGGACATCGGGGAAAGTCGCCAGAGACGACAGTGTGGAGGTAGACGTGGGCGGACGCACGAAAGATTTCAGAGGTCAAACGTCGCTGATGGGCGCGCAGTTTCTCTTCGGGGTTCATGGTGTTGTTGGATTCATACAGGGACGAGCTGGGTTTTCTCAAGATTTCCTCGATATTGCGGCCGCGCTTGACGAGTTCGACGACACTGAGGCTGACATCCTTGACCTGGACGTCCTTCCAGTGGGCCAAGCTGGCAATCTCGGCAAGGGCGAGCACGATGTGGCTTTCACACCCCATGACGGACATCATCGAGTACTCGGCCATAGGGAGCACGAGCTCGCCGTCGAAATAGGAGGACTGTGGGCCAAAGAGATCCCGCATGATGCCCAGGAAGCGTGGTTCCCTCACGAGGGTGGCCGAGGCCAAGACGTCGAACCACATGGAGGTTTTGATGATGAAGCGATGAGACTCGGAGCACTGATAGAGGAAGTTGTGGGGACCACCGTAACGAGGATCATGGAGGATAGAGAGGGAAAAGGTACAGGCAGTGTCGAGAAATGTCTGCCATTGGCCTTTGCCACCACGGAAGAGAAAGTAGGAGACAAGGCAGAGGCCGGCAAGGGCGTCGCCCTCTGTGGGGGGACTCTGGAAGGTGACGGTGGGCATGAGGCGGGGGGACTCTACGTCATCGGTGTGGATGAGGCTGAGTCTGTCTTGCTGCATGCTCTTGCGATGAAGGTCAGAGAGGAGGCAGACGGCATGACGGGCATTGTCGCTGGTATTGATCAACTGCCAGATGACAGAGTCGAGAGAATCGTTGGCATGGAGGTACTGCATGCGAAGAACATGCTTCATGTAATATTCGAGAGAAGCATTTTGACGATCGTCCAACATAGGCAAGGGGTGTTGATCGAAGAAAATAGCAGGGGGCAACAAGTACGCGGACGAGACGACATCAAGGGGAGGATCTTCGAGAAAGCGAACATTATACAATCTTGAAAAGTCACTGGTATGCGGGCGTTGATGAGCTAACGAATGGTTTGGCCCTGCAAGGAGGGCATTGAGCACTATTATACATACAAATACTTAGTAACGATACGAGGTCTTACATGAATCTAAGCTATTGTTAACAGGAGTCGAAGAATATGGGACAGGAAGGAGGACTTCAGGGTATTCACTTCGATCCAGAGGAGAGTCGGGGCTCAACTCGTGCATGACGGGTAGACCTTGGGAAGGGGGTGAGCAAAAGAGTGGAAAGAAAAAGAGAGAACTTACGATCGTTGTCGGGATAGCGGTCGGTGCGGAGGGGGTATGAGGATGGACGCTCATCGCTGGTGGAGGAGATGGAGAGGGTGGGTGTCTGGGGGCTATGATTTGGGGAGACATAGTCTGCGGCGAGGGTGAGTATTTGCGGCTCCTGTTCGGGGGCGCGGGGGGCGGTGCCGGAGTGGCCCTTGATCATGCCCTGGGATGCAAGGAAAGTCTTGATCTTATCGCGGAGGTCGCGGACGTTGCGGTTCTCCTGGGAGGGGTGAGCTGGCGGGTGCGGGGAGAGGAAAGGGGGATTACCCGCAGCCACTCGGGACGCTTGGCACCGAAGCCGAGACACTGGAGACGGAGGCGGACGCAGGTGGAGCAGCTGCCCTCGATGTTCATCTGCTCGTCGCATTTCTGGCGGGGCGTCAGAAGGGGGGAGGAGGGGGAGGAGAAGGGGGGACCTTGCGGCGGATTCTGCAGGTGTAGCAGCCGGACTTGGCGCGGACGGCGCCTTTTGTTTTGGGCGCTCCGGGACGCCTTGACTGTGGGGACTTTGGGATGGGGGGCATGGACGGGGGGGATGTGTGGGGAAGGGTGAGGGGGAGATGTGGGGCATTGTAGGGGTAGGGCCAAGGTTATAAGTAAGTAACGTACTTTGAGGATGATGTCCTTGACCGGCCACGGATAACACAACTCGCACACGGGGTCCACGCTGACATCAGCAATGCCGGCAGACCCGGATGGGAAAAAGTGTGACGAGCCTGATTTGCTTCCGACAGGTCACGCGCGGCTATTCGTGCCTTTTCCGGGCAGCTCAGATCCAACTGGCCACCCTCGCCCACTCCTCATGGGTACCCTCGACCGCCCACGTCGGATTACCGGCATCCTGACAATCGCCGGACACCCCCGTCCTACGTCCGACGCCACATAACCCGACAATGTCCTCCCGCCAGGGTGCGAGTGACATGTCGGACGTGAGAGCGAGGGGTACAATTACATCGCGAGCACTCTCTAGATAATGCCGTCACCCGTCCGATATCGGCGCGCCACTCGGCCCACTCATGCTCGCGTTCCTGGCCTTATGCCGCAATCCCCCCTCCCCAACCCCCTTGCCCGCCACAACATCTCCCGGCACTCCCGTCCGTCTCGCTATCAGCGCCCGCACCGCACTCAGCCACTTGATCTCCTCCTCCTCGCTCGGCGCACACAACAGCAGCGTCCGCTTCGTCGTCACGATCTTGAACGTGTACGGCCCATGCCCCGCCTTGCGCTTCTCCGGCGACCCCCCGCCCCCTTGCCCGCTCACCACTGGCGGAGGCACCCCTCCCCCGTGCTTGTGTGACCGCATATCAAACTCTAGCGCGTCCAGAATCTCGGACACAGGAAACTCTCGGTGCGCTTTCGTGTCCTGCCAACGCCCCGTCTCTGTCAGCCACATGTCGCCGATCAGTCCAACCCCACCTACCATGTGACTCCCCGAATAAACCAGCTTTTCCCCGTACAGTACGAACCATCGTTTACGCCAATTGTGTCGCTTCGATCCGCACTTGGTCAAGTAGCCGGACACGACTATCTTTGCAGTCCCGTCTCTCCCTCCTGCTCCCCGAGGTGGCGACGATCCGATAACAGGTCGATTCTGCGAAGACGTCGAGTACGTCCGCTGTCCACTCGGCGACACGTCTTCCGAGTCCGAAGACGTAATGTTTTGTCCAGACAGTGGATGCATCGGCGGAGGCGTCATGGTCATCGTCCGACTGAGCATCGCTTGTGCCTCTGGCACCGCCACCGGCGTAGTCAGCGACGTCTGTGTCGAAGTCATCAGGATGCTCTCCCGTGCATCCTGAATCGCTGCAACCCATTGGTGCACCTCTTCCGGGCTCTGTGCTCGAAGGTAAAACGTTCTCACGGATGTGACGACCCCAAACGTGTACGGGTGCTTCTTCAACACCACCTGCGTGCACGAATGCACGTCCGTCAAATTGAGCAGTCGGAGGAGCTTGTACTCGGCAGACGTCTTGTAGTATGCCAGATGTGCCGGTCGTAGTACAAACCATCTCTTCTTCCAAGTCTACGAAAAACTTCCAGATTAGGTAGTGAATTGACAAGTCGAGGATTAGACAGACCTTGCGCCGCTCGCCCTTCTTCCAAAGATAGCCAGACTTTATGACGCCTTCGTTCACCGAGTCCTGGATGCACTGGGATTTGTCCGCCGTCCTCCACGGCCCCTCCTCTTCCTCGTCGTCGTCCTCCGACTCCTCGCCACTGCCCGTTGCACGCTCCGCGATCGCGGAAAGAGGCGGTTGCGAGCTGCTGCCAGAGAGAAGCGCGCCAGTGGAGCCCATCGATTGCGAGTGTGCGGGAGACGCTAAATCCGGCGACATGACGGAATCTGAGTCAGACTCTGTTCCAGATACGTGTGCCTGCGCGACCGGTGGACTCTACGTGTGCCCTGATCAGACAAGGCATCGAGGGCATAAAAGATCAGACCTTTTTGGATTTTGCAGCCGAGTGCACCGAGAGTTTCCTTTGTATCTCCTGTGGAGAAGGGGGCGCTGCCGAAGAGGGCGACATGGTAGGACAAGGGTTGGGTCGCAATCAAGAGCTGTTTCGTCTCTGGCGGCGTATGTGCGCAACGGACACGCTCTGTCACACGCGTGATTCTTTGTCACGCACTGCTCACTTCCATTGCCACGACGGGTCATTTCCATCGATCCTCTGCAGTCTCTCTGCCTTGTGCAGCCGGGACCGTTTCAAATATAAAATGTTATTTCCTGATCGAGGTCTGATGATTGTGATTGTGATCAAGATAAAACCCCGACAGCGTCGCATATTTGACTGCACTCTCTTGACTCCCAACCATGTCCCGCAGCAAATTCGACAAGGCCGCCGCTTACGTCCAGGGTCTCCCCAAGGACGGCCCCTACCAGCCCAATCAGGAGGTCAAGCTCAAGGTGTGTGCATGTCTCCTCGAGCGATAACGAGATCAGCTGAATCGATCGCATCAGTACTACGCTTACTACAAGCAAGGTGTGTCTGGCAACGTCGCCGGCGAGCGTCGCTGAGCGTGGGGTGCAGCAACCATCGGCGATGTGAACATGGCCAGACCAGGCATTTTGGACTTTATCGGAAAGGCCAAATGGTAATGCGTTTCCGGTGTTCTCGCATGTGCTCACGTCGCTCGCAGGGACGCCTGGAACGAGGTCAAGGGCACGAGCGAGGAAGATGCGCAAAAGATATATGTCGACTTGCTTGTCGAGGTGAGGCTGCTCGTCGGTGGCGTGGTGTAGCAACGGCTGAGGTCGGTGACAGGACCTGAACAAGATCGAGCCCAAGTCCAAGGAGCTGCTGGAGCTGTTGGAAGAGCTCAAAGAGTAGAGTTAGTGTCGGTAATATTGAGATTGGCCCATATGTGGACAGATCGCAGCGTCTGCGACATGGACGGACTAATAATTGAATGCTCGAACACGAGGCAGATAACACCCGGCGTCTGTACCGGAGCGTTGGCGAAGGGAAGGGGTGTTCGAGGGACGCTGGCTATGGCTGGCCTGACACAGCTTGGATGGCTCCAGCCGCCCAGCCTTCCTAAACAGGCTAAAGTTGTACTGACTGTGCAGGGTAATATTAAGTTCTGCAGTCGGAACAAGTTCGCCGTGGTTGGGTAAACATCACCACTGCGTTCTCCAGTTTCAAGTTGGCATCTCCCCCTCAATCAATTATTACAGCATTCTCCCGGGTCTCTCGGTTATCGTCACCCGCCGACCTTCTTCGTCCTCCCGAGAATGCTGCCTTGCAACGAGGTCGACATCTTTCCGCTCCACGACATCTTCACCCTACAGACGCCACCAGTGACGTGGTCTTGACAAGGTACGCTTGTTACCGAATGCCGATCAGGGTGACTGCTCGTTACTGATCTAGCACACTCTAGGCAGGCGCAGCAACCCTACGGTTCCTAGTTGGAGTCCGTGACAAACGAGAGTCATGATCTCCTTGTCGCTTGTTTGGAAACTGGTTGTTGTGGCTTTATTCGGCACCAAACATCCCACCATGTAGACGGTGGCTGCCGTCCTCATGTTCTGATGGCGCGGCGGGACATGCTTCGTTGAACCCTGGATTGGTTATGGTTTCATGCCCCCTCCGTTCGGACCTTGGGCGCCCCTTTTTTTTCCCTCGTATCTGTGAAAGCGCCACCACCTACATTTAGACGCACCAAGCACAGCACGCCAACGCTTCGCGAGTGCGTTGCAACCTGCCCCGATAAGAACAAGATGTCGCCCACACAGCGTGGCTTGCGGAGACGAGTGAGCTTCTGATAAGTAAAATACAACGGCAGTGGAACACACGTTCTGCCGACAATGTGCCACATGCAGGCCCTACCACCGTGGATTGTCACCATCACGTCTCAGCTTGACGTTCCGGCATCGGAACCGGTGCACGTCCCAACATCATCAAACGGTTTCTCTCCGTACACGTACCTGCATTGATTTCCGACTTACAAAGATGGTTTAGCGTATTTTCTCACGCGGATATGATTGTATTGCTCTCAGTTGGTGTAATCTGATAAGTTGATAGTGATTGACCCCAAAATGGAGTTTATGTATGTATGTTTCATTTTCTCGACTCCCCCCGCACTGAGACACTCCGGCGAACACACTTCCGCGGCGCGCAGTTTGTTCGCGGTAGTAGACCTGCAGCGGGGATTCGGTTGATGCCGCCCCCTGAGCGGGTTGATGGTGGTTGCCAGGCACCATACAGACAACAGTGCATTGGTGGCTGGGCGGTGTCTTGTTCCATCTATACAAAACTAGCAAAGTGCCTCGTTAACGCCATCCAGAGCTAGAGCGAATCAATATCCACATACAAATGACGCATAGCGTAACAGTGCCCCTACAACAATCCTTGTACAAGCCACAGTCCCAGCCCAAATAAAATCGTACCACATATACAACAACGTCATCAAAGTCGTTCAGTGTCTGGATTGGCAATAAATAGCGAAGCACGCCGCGCAACGCCATACTGTATCGTCGGTCGCGTCCGTGATGGTATTTCCTCGCGACGGCGCGTGTTTCCAGGTGTCGGCGTCTGCAACAATTCTATTTCTTGCGATAGCCTGCGCTCATACGCTCGGACTCTACTGCTCACGAGCGCACCCTTCTTTGGCGTGGCCGGATACGACTTGGGCGACGACGGAGCCTCAGAGAGCGTCTCCGTTGCTGTGGACATACTCGAGTCGGCAGGCGGCGGCGTCGATCGTGGCGGATCGACCGGGGGTGAGCTACTCGACGGAGCGATCTCGGAGCGCCCATCGTTGTCAACACCCGACGTATCCTGTTCGGTTAATTCCGCAGAACCCAGCGACGGCGCGCGCCTAGAGCTTGATCCGTCAGACGCGAGACGCTGGACCACGTCATAACTACCCCCGAGGTGTTCCGCCAAGTCGGTATGCGCCGTGCGCCCACTGTGAGCGGAAGACACCGTTCGCCCATGCGCGACAGGCTGGTCAGCAGCTGTGTCGTTAGAATGTGCAGGACTATCAGGCGTCTTCTTCGTTTCTTCTAGTACGAGTGCAGGAGCAGGTGTCGGGTCTCTGAAATCCAGCGGCTTGGATGTGATCGATGTGCGACGATCGAGAAGCGGCGATTTTGTTATGCGTGACCACCAGCTATCAGGGCGAGTTGCAGACAGTGAATGAGACAAGGTGGAACCCGACGTCGTGGAATGTCGAGGAACATATGCAGCAGGGTGTAGTTCAGGGGAACGCGATACTGCCGGACTGTAGCACGTTGGAGAAACGCTAGCTGGAAGCGACAGTGTGGTGTTGTCCGCATGGCCACAGGCAGGTTCTTGCAACGACGTAATCGAATTAGAAGGTTCCGAGAGTGATATCTGAGACACTTCTTTGAGAGGCGTCAGGAGCCGCGAGCGTACGGAGAAGGGCCACACGGAATCTTGTGGGCCTAACTCTGACCACTCCAGATCGTCGGTTCCATCACTTCTGAACACAGAATGCTCGTCATCTGCGTCCTTCTCGGAAATCCCAGGGCGCAAACTGAAATTATCATATTCATCGTCTGGAACACGATCCTCGAATGGATCGCTATATGACCAGAAGCTTTCCGCTCTCCGATGGCTCGGATGCGAAGAACTCCTGCTGTGAAGACTTGCTCGATGAATTAAACCTTGCCGGTCTTCCTCGTGGTGGTTCATCTTCTCCCATTCGTGATTTCCTTGGTCTGTTTCAGATCCGCTAGGCTCACGGCCAATCACCCCACGGACCAAAGCACCCATTGAACGAAGGGACCAGACACTGTTTCCTTCACTTCCCTCTCTGTGCAGGGTACTCGCGTGTCCAACCCCAAACGATCTGGTATCCTCGTCCGCAAACATGTCTTTCCGGGGCTGACGGGTCCTGGAACTATATTTGCCGATGCCGAGGGATGAAAGAACGTGCGTTACAACGCCTGGGCTGCCAGCCCCTTCATTGACCTGACCGTCGAAGCGTGTTGACTCTGGCGCAGTGCCGCACACCGATCCCTCCAAGGGTGAGAATTCAGGATCGTCTGCAAGCTGGAAGAACCTCCTGGGTGGCCCTTGGTCACGAAAATGCACCCGTTTCAAATAGTATATCATCGCAAGTCCACCTGCAATGAGACCAAGAACTCCAAATACCGTCCCGAGTGCGATAGCAGTAGTATGGTGGCTCGAAGCAGAGGATGAGCTAGAGGTGATCGTGGGAGGACCAGACGAACTACCCTGAGAGACAGTGCCAGTGCGCGTCCCTCCGTTAGAGTTGGAATTTGACCCTGTCTGTGCAGGCATCGGCAAAGAAGTGATGGCAGGCATCGAGCCAGGAGGAGGTGCAGCATAGGATGTAACCACTGATGACGTGTTCGGGTTGTATATAAATAAGGATGCAGGTGCAGGAGAGGACGAGCCATATCCTGACGTGAACAATGTGAGTGGCCATTGTCGTGATCATGCCATACATGCATCTCACCGAAGCAGAATAATACATAACCATTTGCTTGGACTGCAAAGTGGTCTTTTCTTGGGCCCAATTGTGTAAGTGCCGCGACACTACTCCAAACCATCGGGTTCTGGCTCGTGTCCAAAATCCATCCATCACTGTACGTCACTTCGAGTTGTGCATCACCACCTCCATGGATGAGAACCCAACCATTGGCAAGGACGACTGCTGCAAAGTCACGACGAGGATTCGGCAATGAGTCGTTTGAAATAGGAGCCATCTCCCAGACAAGAGGTCTTTGTGTGGTATTCAGGGACCATACCGTGTTCATGGGCACGAGCGCGGAACACGACGCGCAGTATCCACCAAGGACCAGGAGGCGTCCGTCTGGTAGCACGAGCGAGGCGTGGCCATAAATATTGGGCGGAGCACTAGGCGAGGATGGCAACTGGACAAACTCTGGACCAGACGGGTGGAAGGCATATTGCTCGCTGAACGCATTTCCAGAACCATCTGCTTCCTCACCGCCAATTATCCACACCTTGCCCTTCGTATACGACGAAGAGTGACGAATCCTGCGAATAGGTTGATTCGCCCAATTTTGTGGCTGCATGAGGAAAGATGGACCAGAACTAGTCACAGTCGAGAGCAAGCCTGCCGAGTTGTTCAGGGTTGTAAGAACCGTCTGAGAATTAGGGCTAGGTTGGCCCCCAAAGAAAAAAAGCTGGGAGGGGTCGAAGGCGGATAGGGTGTGCCACGCAAGGGCAGGTGAGGAGTTGGCGGTGAGAAGTTGCCACGGGGGAGACGAGGAATTGAAGGAAGTGGAGAGATCGAGGAGCAGTAGGTCAGAAATCTCTGGTGCAGAGCTGTACGAGTAGGAGTTGAACGGGTCGCTTAGTCCGCCGTGGACATACAACTTGCTCTCCAGCAAAGCGACCGCTTGTGCCCATCTATCGCGAATGAACAGAGCCGTACGGATGGACGGCAAGTGGCATGCTCACCTCGGGGATGGGGAGTATACGGCAACAACTATAGGTGAGAAATACAGCAAATATATTACAATCTGGCAAATCATGTGGACCAATAGATGCTTGATGAAATGATGATAAGTTACGCGTGTCAATGGACGTCCTGAGTGTTGTTCATGAGGTTCGTGACGAGGGACAAGTAAGTTGACGTGCACGTCAATATTCGGCATACGGTTCAACTGGATTAGTAAGCAATCACCGCCTCACAAATCTCAGAGGCACATCCTTGATACCCAAAGTAACATCAATCTTTGCCTGCAATACCCGTCCTCGCCACTCGTCCACGCTTTCCACTCGACCATTCGAGTGCTTCGCAAGCAAGGGCTCCACCCGCCATTCTCGCAACAACAATGCGAGGAAGCACACCCCTTCGGTAGACGCAAATTTGCGACCAAGGCACGCACGAGGACCTGCATGTGGGTTTGGCATAAATCGAGGAACGAATAAACCAATCCATGCCATACCGATGCTGAACGCTGTGTATTCCTCTGACTCTTCCTTTTCGTCCTTATCTTTCTGCTTTCTGTACCATCTTGAGGGCCGGAATTCTTCGGGGTCAGAAAGATACTGTGGGCTATACTCTAGAATGCAATCACGACCACAATCCGAGTCAAGAGAACCCGATGTACTTACGGATGCCAACCATGTCCACTACAACCTAACAACCTGGATAAGCCAATAATTCATGATGGCACCTGACAGTCTTACAGTGGTGCCCTTCTTCACTGACAACAATCTGGGTTCCTTGCCACCAGAGACTTCCAAGACCGTGTCCTGCAGAGCTTCACGGACGAGAAATACCCCCGACGCTACAATATTTGCAACACTGAGGTAGTGTCAAAAGATATCGCTTTGGTACCTACGGAACATTCGAGTTCCTTCGTAGAATGCTGCAAGTATCTTGTCGAATTTTCCATAATCTTCAAATTGCTGGAAAATATATTGACAAATCTTTCCGAAAGTCGTATTTAACATCACACATACCAATGTGTCATCATCTCTCCTTTGTGTCACCTCCTGCACTTGGGTAACAAGTTCATCTTGAAGGTCCGAATGTAGAGCAAGGAAAGCAAGTGTTGCTGCCAAACTGTTGGCTGTGGTCTCTGCATGTTGACGTGAATATTCCGGAGCCATTGATTAGGACCAAGATGTGAACTTGCCGTGACCAGCAAACAGAAAGGAGAAGATATTGCCGATCTATGCCAAGGTTATCTGTAAATCCTAGCTATCGATGTTGACAGCCTCAATGTTACTTGCCAGCTCGTTGTCACTTAATCCCATCTTGCCTCCTATATCTTCAGAAGCACGAACAAGAAGCGTAAAAAGGTCCCTCGCTCGCTCGATTGCACTGTTCGTGGCATCGGACCGGATAGTCTCCCGCTTGGTACTTACCAAGTTGCGCATGAATGCACGCATGGTGTCATAAGCGCGACGAGTGCGTTGGACCCTGCCGCAGGTATCAAAAATCAGCCCAGCATTATGCGAACGATCGGTAAGAAATAAAAACAGCACTGACCATGGGAATGGCAATTTCCAAACCCATGATGGGACAGAGATCGCGAATAAAATCGTTTTCGTAATAATCTCCATGCATTCTTGTATACTCAATTCGCCTTGCTCAGAAGGCGGACTGGCCCACGTGAACGGAAATCCGAAACCGACAGATGCAAATATGGTGAGCGTGAACTATTAAAAATGGTGGGATGAGTGGCCATGCCCGAACCATAGTATCAACGAAAGAAGCTCACCTTGGAGGTGAGCGCCTGAACACTAGGGACCTCGATAACATCTTTTGTAGACCATTCTTCAGCCGATGCCATTTCTGCGTAAAGGTTGCGCGATGCGTCCCAGACGAAGGCGTACCTTGGCCGGATCAGACAAGCGACAGACATTTGATAATCTGATCACCTACGTGTCATTGTTAAACGCAGGGCTGGCAATCCTCCTGTGTTTTCTCCACATTTCTCCCTCAGCAGAAACAATGTTGGGACCCCAGAAACTGAGGGACACAGATATGGACATTTCCGCACGGATAGACGTCCCTTGAAACTCACAGAAAGAAGAGATTGAGGGGCTCCGATTTCCCAAAGGCACCTGATCTGTGACCAGCAACGACGACCTGTTTCCCGACTTCCAAGGAGCGGGTATATATTGACGGGGAGCCACTGATGAATGGGGCAATAGAAACGGTATCACAGCCATAGCGGTGGTAAACTAGAAGGAGGTAAGTTGGTGAAATCAAGGAAGCAGCGTGCATACTATTGTTCTTCTTTCTCCAGGTCCAGGTGAATAGCAAACCTATAATAGAATGGATGTGAGACTCCTGAGGGAAGCGATATCGTAAGAGAGGCTGGCCTGGGTTCCACCATGTCACTGGTAGTAGAACACCTATGAGGGAAAGCGGTTGAAAGGGAACGCGCAAGCCGGGAAGGGAGCCGACAGCCTGACATTACGGTCAGTATCAAAAGATGTTCCCGGTGTCACAACAGACCTTGACTGCATGGACGAGCTTGAGTATGCGTGAGACGACGAGGACGGAAACAAGCGCGGCAATGGAAGTGGACCAGGAGAGGTCTGGCGGAATCAGTGAATGACGTATTTCGATCACAAATGCGTTCTCACTGCTTTTCAACGAGCTCAATGTGCTCGGGATGACCGTCGTCATCTCAGATGCAGCAGCTACAGCCTGACACGATGATAGATACACAAATACACAATATATATATATATAATTTATACCAAGATAAGATAATGCAAATAATTAATTAAGTAAGATCTGGCAACAACATCGTTGAGTCGTTCGTCCGCCGCGATTGGCACAACCAGACGCTTACTTTACTTTATAGTCAAGCAAGTTCGCTCGGCGTAGTCGTCTGGCTCGCCGCCACGACCTCTGGTGTTCAGCACGTCAACGATCCGCGTGCACCTGTCACGAGTTCACGCACCTTCTGCTAGTAAGTCCCTGCCCAGACTGCCTTTCGGGTTGATCTCTTGGTGCACCCGGTTCTTGAACAATGCGCCACTCGGTGACGTCGAAGGAATAGCGGCGCACAGAGCAGAAGATGCGAGAGCGCACAAGAAAAGACTCGTGGAGACGATAGAGCAGCGCATGATAGTGAACAATGTTCTGTGTGTGGTGTATGGATGTGGTGTTAATGAGCAGTCGGGTCTGCCTTGACGCCTTTTATCCATCTCCCCGGGTGCCTGTTTGCTCGAGGCAGTTGGCCGTGTTGCGTCACCTGTGCACGCCATCCATCGAATAATGACTTGTCCGTCGCGCTCCCGGACAATACAACCCCTTGGATTACCCGCTTCGGACTCAAACCCTCGGACCTGCTCCCACGAGGAGAACGGTGCGGCGCTGTAGTCAAAACTGACAATGTACAACGCTTTGCACTGCTATTCGATGCACACCCGTCTCCAGGGTCGCTCATAACATATTTCTGTACCATCCAAATTTATACTCCTCAAACCTGCCTTTTCTTCTGCTGCCCAAGCCCAAGGTA
>JBBPSN010000201.1:16372-30231 GCA_038093615.1 Austroboletus olivaceoglutinosus | reverse complement strand
GCGCAGCACGAACCAGGGATGTTGGCTTTTGCGTTTTTGTCGGACTACGGCTACGAGGCTTGGGAGGCGATGGCGGTGGGCGTCCGAACATGCTGTTGTGTGTCGAGCGACCTGGGAAATGATTGGCTGCGCTGCGGGTCTGAGGAGCCATGAAATAGAAAGGACGTTTCTGAACGGTAGAAGTGAGGTCAACGCAGAACTGAAAGAAATGGCTGGCGTAGGGACAAGATGGCCGCGAGGAGGTGAAAAGGAAATCTGGTGGTTGGGAATGTCCCCTTAGCTCGACTCTGTTCAAATAACGACGCCGCATAATGGCGTGGTCGTCTGAAAAAGGGTTGTATTGTGGTGGGCCATGGACGCTTTGACCTCCTTTATTGTGCACTGCACCGTGCTGTAGAGTCACCGGGTTTAAGTTCTATTTGTGGTGACACAGCCTGGACTCCGCTATTGGGCGCGTCAAACGCTTTTGATTGATAAAATTGCAACCTACGTCAACGGGGAGACACAATACTGCGCGGTGTAGCCCTCCGGCAGACTACACTGGATGCCAGTCGGAAGAATGCTATCCATGGGTCTGATGGCGGGGACCAAACATTCGCGCCTTTGAGTAGAATACATGTTCATGTGAAAGAGAAAGGGCTTATCTCTACAATTTTGCGTATGTTCACCAAAGACTGCTTGTCAATGTCGAGGGGTTTGGAGAAGCCGGCCGGGTGCAATTGCCACCCACATACTTTATGGATCCGACCTGGTGACGGTAACCTCCAACCAACCACCATATATATACTTAAAACGCAGCCATTCAGGCTCCTCTTCAGTGCGACTCGCTCGTATAGGCTACAGCTATGGCATGGAAAGTGATTTTTGACAAGGGAGTAGCATGTTTCAAGAACGGTGACCTCGAGCAGGCACTCGTTCACATGAACCAAGTACGTTCTGATTACATTGCTGATACGTCCTGAGCCAAGATCCGACAGGCTGCTGAACTGCAAAGCGGCGCATTCATAATCTACGATTCGCGTGCAGCAGTACACGAAAGACTCGGCAACCTCAAAGCTGCTCTCCGCGACTCGAAACTGGTCATCGACCTCGCGCCTGACCGATGGCAAGGCTACGCGCGGTCAGCGCGTCTGTTTGATTCTCTCGGAAAATACGCGTCGGCGATCAAAATGGTCGACCATGCTTTGAGCCGTTTGCGAGAGGACGATGCTCAGCGGCGCACTCCACTGGTAGAGCTACGGGAGAAGGCTGTCGTCGCACATGCAACTACCGAGAAAGAGCATGCTCGGACCTCATATCTCTTGGGGAAACTGCCGGTGGAGTCCCTGATACAGATTTTCACCCTTCTGATCGACGAGGACCACACTTGGTCTGTCGAACTGTCCCACGTCTGTGGACATTGGCGCCGCATTCTTCTTGACACGCCATCTGCGTGGCAGACGCTTGTACTGTCCAGGAAACGTCCCATGCAAAAGGCAAAGTTGTGGAAACAGAGAGCCAAGAACCGCATCGCTCGCATTCGGATCATCGACCTCTCAAAACTGGATAGAGACTCTGTGTTTGCTGAACTTCTGGCTTTGTCCTGGGAGTATCTACGGAGCCTTTCCATTTCCGAAGAAGGATTCATCCAACTCCATCGCATGCTCTGCGGCGTCGTCATGCAGCATATGCTTTCAAGGCTTGAAGAGCTGGTCTTGTTTGATGCTTTCGCAGAGGATGTGCCCGAACTATCTTGTTGCATCTCCGGCCCCGACTGGAAACTCGCAAATCTTCACATTTGTGGAGCCAGAAATATACTGGACGACTGCTGGCCACGAATTCGACAGCTGAAGGAGCTACGTCTCAGTATAGGTTATCTCGTGATTTCCAAGGAGATATTCGCAGCCAATCCTTTACTGGAGAAACTCGTTTTGGAGGAGTCCACGCGTGTGACCTGGCCGGACCCGGATGACAACAATCCCGTGGTCATGAACCATCTCAAAACAATCGAATGTCGAAGTATGGATCGCCCATTGTCCGTCTTGGGAACCATCGTCGCACCATCGATCACACACTTTTACATATCTTCCACGCCCATAGAGGCCGACGAAGCGTTATTTCATATGGCCTCTCGTCCTTCCCTTGTAGAGCTCCGTATCGTCAATTGCAGTCTTCATGCTTCCACCCTGCCGACGCTCCTTTCCTCTACGACCAACCTCGAGACATTGGAAGTCTACAAAGCCCACGGGGTCGCGAACGACCTGTTCCAGTTTCTCACTCCAAAGACGGTCGATCCGCAACACGGACTGCCGTGTCACGCGCTAAAGCACGTCGACGTCTCCTACTGTACCGACTTGACGACATCGAGCGTGTATGCGTTCGTCAAGGCCCGGAATCACCATGCGTCCGAATCCGTTGAGCCCCCGGAGAAATGCAGCGCCATTGCATCGCTCACGGTGGACGGATGTCCGAACATTGAACCTGAAATGTTGCCATGGTTTAGGTCTAAAGTGGCTCGATTCAGCTGTTTATATGCCACGAAAAAAGATTTAAGGAAGGGTCGAAGAAGGTTATAATAATCGCTCACTCCATCCGCGCGTGGTCGTTACCTTTTAACCCCTTATGCAATGGGTCATAAGGTCTTAATGACGCATACCCCTGGCGGCAAAACAGATCAACTCAATATCTCGCAGGGACCACTACGGCCTCGGAGCAAATATTAGGCTAACATCTCGACAGGGCATGGATTAGGATGGTGACGATGCACCGAATATGTACATCCTGGGAAAATTGTGCATGAACTACTTGATAACTAGTGTACTTTTCATGTTCTTTGCCATGTTGATGCAGTCCCTTGGTCCTGCCTCGGCCTCTGAGCGATGCAAAGTACGACGACCCATTCGTGAATAAATACCTGTGTCCGGTGGTATTGATCCGATAGGAATATTGTCGTCGTGGGTAACTATATACTTGGAAATGGGCCATGAGAAACGGCGGACCAAAGCTGCGGCCCTCTTGATAAGCTGACCCACCGCAGTACATCACAGGATCGTCGGCGCCCGACAACGATCGTCAAGCGGCGCAAATTGGCCGTCAAAATGCCGTCTTCCCGTGGGGTTGCTTTATTCAGTCCTCCCTGCTAGGTCGTTCATGGCTTTTTGTACCTCGAGTTTCTCCATAACAGCACGATGCAAGCTGGATTTATTCTTGTTCTTTCCTTTGGTTGACGCACCGGCAGCTCTTTCGGTAGGGAAACTAGTTGCGAAAATTGGAGCTGTACTGCGATCGTCGGGGGCATCCTTTGCGGTCAGGTGTGAAGGAACAATGATAGGTGTTTGACGCGGAGGCGGCGGCCACTGCGAATGCCTTGTCAGCCAACAGGATAAAATGTCAATGACACCATGACTACTCACACCGCGATGTGGTTGATTAAAATGTAATGCCGCCCACGGGGGATACTCTTTCTCTAATTGTATGATATGATCTTCTAGAAACTGCAAACGCACAAGCAATGTACGCGGTGGTGCAGGAACTTTTTTCGCCAATTGTCAAGAAGTGGATTTGAATGAAACGATACACGTTACCGTAGCGTACCGCGACGTGCGATTCAACGTTTTTCAACCTCTCGTCTATCGCAGGTTGGAGTTCGCTTGGCGTATCATCGGTGAGAGCGACAAGCTTGTCGTTGGTCTGTTCTTTTCCAATCGGACCCTTCATCGTCTTCCTCAGGGGGCCATCTTCGTTTTTTGCAATGTCATATTTCATCTGGGTGTCTCTATCAAGAGCTTTCGCGTCTGTTCTTGCACACGATGGGATATGCTCGGTACTCTCTGGATCGATATTGAGTCTCCGACGCTTTTGGGCCAATGATTCGAGAAACTCGGCACGATTCGACGCATCGTTTTTGGCACGGTTTTGAGCAAGGAGCTGTGAAATGTCTTTTGTGATCTTCAAACGCGTTTCGAATGAACAACGTGGGCGAGAAAGGAAAGAAGGTTAGGCTTACCGTGGATTGGGACCGCGGCTCGGTACCGATACTTGAATGAATATAATCAAGCTTTCGTTCCTCGAGAGAACGCTCCTTTGGTTCTTCCCCGTCTTTGAACTTGCCCAACACCTAGTACGCAAAAAATGTAAAACCAGGCGCAGAGACAGGAAAAAATACATGTTCGCACCATGAGATCGCGCACCAATTCGCCAATCGCCCCTGGCACGCTCTTTCTCTCCCAATCCGCACTCAAAACGACCATGTCGTCCTCGAAACCCCTCAGGGCCTGCGTTAACCCAACCTTGTTAAAAAAGGCGCGTATGACCTCGTCCCAGTGTCTGTACACGGGCTCGGGCGTCGGCGTGCGCGGTTTTGGCGGGGGCTTGCGCTGACGGGCTGTTTGCTGCGGCTGGTACTGCTGGTACTGCGCGTACGGAAGTTGGGTGTAGTGTGTCTGTTGATAGGGCGTGCTCCCAGACGCGGGGTAGGGGTACCCGGAGAGCTGCCATGCATTCTGCCATGTGCCGGCTGGGTAGCCCATGTAGTAGGGCTGGCTCGCATTCTGTTGGGATTGCGTCTGTGCCTGTGTCTGCGCCTGCGTTTGTGCTTGTGCTTGTGCTTGCTGGGGTTGAGAGAGCGCGGGTTGTGCGGGCTGTGTCGTGGGTTGTAAAGGGCCCGTCTGGGCGTTCTGTTGGATGAACTTGTAATATGATGCTGCCTCCGGTATATTGGACGTCGTCGTGGGTGCTTGTGGAGGTACGGACTGAGAGGCGCTCGCCATGTCGTGAACGCGTCCCCCTATTATTGCGCGACGTTGTCAGAGTCGACGACAAGGTTTGAACGTGCTTTTCCATTCTAGGCAAGGTCGACCACACCACCTTTGCACATCATACAGAGCAGGGAGAACAATTCACCAAGGTTTCCGGGACTGGGCGGGGCGTTCCTCAGGCTTCATATGATAGTTCACAATGCCCTGCATTCACAGTCGAAGTTGGCTACAGAGTAATGCCAAATCTGCAGTAATTCCGAAACGACCTCCTGAAAAAATGCTGTTCCATCGATTTGCAAAGCACGTAAGCGTCTTGTGCGCAGGCGAGCTACTATACATGCAACGTGTCTGCGCACGTTCTTTCGCTGATAAAACGTTCCTAGATGGATAGAATACGTCGAGGTTCAAACTTCTGCCAAAATATGCACCAGAATATCCTTGATCGTCTCTCGTTCCCATTGAACCATGTCTTCGTCCTGGGACTCGTTGCCAGGGGCTCCTACCGCCCCACAAATGGCGCTGCTCATAATTTCATCGAACGGTGACCCCCGGACTCGGATCCGATGCGACACGACCCTCGGAAACATCCTCGCAATGTCCGCTTCCGATACGTCCAGCTCTAGGTCCACTCCACCGACCAAACTATTCTGCACGCTCAGGCTTGAACCGCCCAGGGGCTCCGAGTCATCGAGTCCGCCCAAGAGTCCGTCCGACGATGAACTTGCTATGCTAGACTGTGAATGTGAATAGACGGACGTAACATCCGTCTCGAGGGGCCGTTCAGCACGCTCCTTGATGAGCTCAGCACCTGTCCGATCTGTACCGAGTACGCGGCTCGCCCGTATGAGAACTCCTGCATCTTGGCGCGCGCGCACCGTAAGCATCATCGCATCTAGCGGCCCATATTGTCGCGTGGCACTAAACAAATCAGCGAGGTAGATGTTAAGCGGAGGCCTAACGTGCGTCTGTGTCGCGCAAAGGTGTTTGAGTCGCCGAATGAGAGCGCAAGGGATGACTGGAGATGCCAGAGGCTGTAGTGGTACCGGCGGAGCGGCTGAAGAACTCAACAACTGTGACGTTGGGAAAGCCGCGGAGGCGAAGGAGGTTTGCGGGGAAGAGGGCGTCGTGGACGGAGATGAAGGCGGCCGAAACTGGCGGAATAACAAACGAGTCTGGGCGCTGACGTCGACGGAGGAACTCATCGCGAATCTGTCAAGCTGTCAAAGGATAAGTCATTGATGAACGGGATTGCGCCAAGAAAATGCATACTAGGCTCTTGTATATGGGGGGTCTCTCCCTCGGGTCGAATCGACAGACATAAACTATAAAAAAACCGTCAGGTAGTTCCAGGGTTAAACCCTCTTGATCATGTCCAAATATTCCTCCGTCTGACAGAATCAAATTTCGTTCCGCAAGAGTCCGCCAGACAGCTTTCTGACAAGGAAGGTTTGCAAGTTCTAGACCCGATACAACTACCACGGAGGCCAATTTTAACGCTTCTGTACTGCCGCGTGATACATTTCTGAAATGACTTCTGATGCTAGAGGCCAGAGTCAGGACCGATGTATCCGTTTGCGCGCCGGTGGGATGGAAGTAACTGGGATGCATGTGAGCCTCGGCATAGGTAGACGATTTTAAATCGGTATCCGCCGAGTCTAATTGGGGCCGTCCATGGGTAGTGCTAGGCCTCGACTCACTCGGGTGGGAGGTCGAACGAGTTATAGATGTTCGCCTGCTATGAACAGTACCCATGGAGGCTGACGGAGCTATAGGCAACTTGCCAACTGAATTACGCGAGTTGGAAACGCGCCTATGTCTATGTTTGTGCGAGGAAGCACTCAAATTAATATCCGTGGATGGTGCAGTTGTCGAGCCAGGAAAAAACAGCGCCCGAAGAAAATCGGAAGGCGTTTGAGTCACACATTTGGGATGGCATTTTAGCCTATGGGTGCTGTAGCCAAAAATTGTGTTCAGGGCCTGGAAACGAAACATTAATGCAACTCGTGTGTGCGTTCTTTGACGCGAGGCATGGGAATTGGACGGCTTGGCGTGTCGGAGAAAACGAGACAGCCTACCAGGGTGGTGAGTTTTGAGACGAGGGTGACGTCTTCTTCCCGTGTGCGCAAAATCAAGTTCCTGTCGCCAGAGATGATGCACAGGAGGAGGACTTGAATGATGACGGGCTCGAGGGGAAAGCCAGGGGTGGCTGCGCGGACATGGGACAACAATGACGGAAGGAAGGGGTGCGTTCCAGGAGGTGGCAAGGCGTGTAACATTGAGTAAGAAAAGGAGTCAGCACTGGTTTGTGGTGATGGTAACGGAAGACAATTGGCCGACGGAGAAGAGAAAGTTGGAGGATTGTTCCGATGTTGGAAAGTATCAGAGGGAGCGGACGGGCGTTGATATGGAGACAACTCAACTTCCGTCCGTACACATGGCGGCCCGCCTACCCGCCGTGTTTATTTCCGACACGACATTACCGCAAGGCCAGCGTCTCTTCTCTCTTCCTCCTCCCCCCACCGCTGGATGAATGGCACACGGCCTCTACCAGTTCGACATCGACGACGACTCCCCTGAGATCGCCTACTTTCCCTTCGTCAACTCGGAGCCCAGTTCTACTAATCTCTCTGCTGGCTGGCAGCTCCTCTACTCGACCTCTGGCGCCGCGACAAGCCCCGGCCAGGTCGGCCAAGGCACCAGCTATCACTATACCTCTCTCGATGGCGCGACCCTCAGCATCGGCTGGAACGGTGTGTGCGCTCTCTCAACATATGCCCATAAATTCATTCGCCATACAGGCACGGGCATTGATCTCATCGGCTCTGCTAGCAACGCCCTCTACAATATCTCCCTTGATGGGACGACATCTACCTATGGCCCCACAGATACTGTCCTTGCTTCGTTTGACGGTCTGGAAAACACAAATCACTCGTTGCTGCTCACGACTATCATCACGAACACCTCTCCTGACGCCTTTCTCATCTTCGATAAGACCCGCATCACATACGCCCCCCCTCCTGGGATTTCCAAGTGAGTGTCGGCGGTGATCGGTATCCGGAGCCCCAGGCGTGATTGGCTGGACATCATTAATGACGATCGGTTTGATTAGCACCACCACAGCTACTCCCCAGGTGCTTGCTGATTCCAACATCGCGTTCAGTGGCCTATGGAGCTATGAGACAGACGGCACCGGAAATTCCGTTCATGTGTCCAATTCTGCGGGAGACCGCGCTGAAACATCCTTCGTAGGCAGGTGGCTGGTTCTTTCATTCCTCGGTTATCATAAGTGTCACATTTATTATAGGCTCCGCGGTCACAATTTACGGCCTCACTTCCTCGTACTCTGGAAATTTCACCGTGACCCTTGATCACATCTCCACCAATCTATCCGCTCTTTCCTCGTATAATAACTCGGACACCTTATTATTCTATGCCACCGATCTCCCTCAAAACATGGTACATCATATTACGGTCATTAACCAACAAAATCGCACTCTTGCTCTCAAAGTCGGTGGCGTCAATGTCACATCTTTCGGAAACCAAACAACGTATGTCACTTTTGAAAAAAAAAGACAAAGCGGTGCTGATTCCTATATCGTGAAGGAGTCCCACCAGTTCGTCCAGTTCTAGTTCCATCCCTGCAGGAACTATCGCAGCCGTCGTTCTAGCCGCTGTTTTATTCTTGGTAATCGTGGGCATCCTCTACTATTCCTGCTTCGTGCGGCGGAAGGCTCATCCTATGAATCACCTCACCTTCGTACGAGTCGAGCCAAATCGATCTCACGAAAAAGGCGAAAGGGCTACTCATACAAATCCGCTTTCCGGTGAAGATTTGGAATATGCGAGCCTTAGCACCATTAAAGGCTATGGTTTCGGCCTTGGTTTACGTCGTGGGTTCCCATTTGCTTATCGCAAGAACAAGATGGAAAGCAGCTCCAGCGGGAAATCTCGCAACGGTACCAGTGGACATGCAGAATCCTACGCAATGACATCCCAGTGGGGTCGCGACGAGAAACGGTACTCAATAAACACGCTGACTGAAGATTTACCAGCCTTGGCACGGGCACCAGAGTCGGAAAAGTTGGCTCCTGGATGGCACAACCCCGTTGCACGCATTCCTCGTTCCTTCAGATATGGTCTCTCCTACAAGAACATACACGGGATGGTGCTTCCAGGGATATATGTGGAACATATGGACCCTACCAATGAAGACGACGAGGCCGATGTCAAGACACTCACGTCGCGTCAAGATGAAACACTCGCTGCCACTCTTTCACTGAGCCCGAGAACTTCTGAAGCGCAAGTCACTTTTGGAGGAGTTATGATGTCAAAGGTCGGCACTGACGTCCAAGACGGCCCTGGACAGTCGTGCGATGAAAACCAACAGTCCGAATTTCTCGACGTGCGAGGCACGAGTCCCTTCAGGGTAGATATGGCACCTATCTTTGGAGCTCGCAGGAGCCATCGCGACTCCAGAATGACTAGCGGGAGTGGCGGCAGCACATGGTCGAAAGTGCGCGCTAGACTTTATCGGAGAGCTCATCGGGACGACGGGAGACAAAGCTATCAGACAGATAGACAAGAAACGTCGAGTTCCTCGGGGCCAGAATCCGTGCCTGTGGTCATGCATGAGTCTGGTTCTGCTGGTCCTCCCAGTGAGACAGCGCCTGGTTCGGGAACATATTCTTTCTTGGACCTGACTTCCTCGCACATCTCTTTAGGACGGCACTCAAAGGCCGCCCTCAGCTCTACGCCTGCGGAAATGGAAATCGGTCACGGGACTAGGGAGACATCTGCATGGAGAGAGGTTTCTTCCGGTAGAGTGCAAGGAACGGAACGCGCACGGGACGATGTCACATCTCCAAAGCCAGACGCACCTTCCACTGCGTCCGGTGGCTCTTCAGACAATTCGGGTACTCGGACCACTCCGTCTGCAGCAACAGCCCACACCCAACGATCTTCACCTTTCCCATTCCCTATAACGATCCCCCTGCCGACCCACACAGCCTATCCCCCCGACAATGCCCCTGAACGCCACATCACACCATCACCCCACACCCCTCAGCAAGACCAAACCTTGCAGGTTCCTCATATCACGCCACCTGAACTGGCACTTATTCCCGCCGATTCTCCCACTGAAAGCGTTCCCTTTTCTGCTTCCGAAATCTACTTTAGACACAGCTTCTCCGACTATGCCGGCCTCGACTCCCGACGGGCCAGCGTCGCGTCCGTTCTCCCTCCACATCCGCCCTTACCTCACCGTGATGGCTCTCAACCCACCTCGCCCGCGTATTCGCCCCCTCCGCCGTACATCGTGCAACGCGTACTCGGGTTGCCGATATCCCCCCTCGGTCCTGTCTCGGCCGCCATGGGCGGCCAAAGACGACCGGAGACGGCACCCTCGCAATCCTTGGCACCTTTCCGTGTAGGATCACTCCTGGGACCGAGACCGCGTCCATCGACGGCGGAATCTGTCCGAGGCACCGCAGCCCCTCAGTTACCCATGCAGGGCGGGCGCAGCAACCTAAGGGGTCCGCGATGATACCATTTCTTGGACACATGGCGTTCCATCTCTACATCCGTTGAATGCGGACCGTTGCTAATCTGTTCTTGATGGTATACCCCCCCTCCGTACTGTCATTTTCCTTTTTTTTCATGCACGGCTGTGTCATACCTAGGCATTGGTTGTACTGCGTCGCCTTACTCGTCTCCCTGCATATCGCCATTTGTACCACTTTATCGCATTGTTTTCCAATCTAATGCAGCGCACGTAACAAGGAAGTGATGGTGGCGCTCGGAAATGCCAACGTCCCATGATAATCGACCTCATCTTTACACAGCCACGAACCTGGACGGACCGAGCAATGTCATTGCGCCACCCACACATGTGTTCACGACGGTGGTTGCGTATCTCTCCGTAATCCAAACGTGACAAATCGTCTGATGTCGGAAAACACTTCTCGCTTTTGTCCGGCCTCGTTCCCTTTGGCGCTACCATCGTTGCTAGACCCCGAAGGCGGTCCGCTCATGGGAGGAGACGTCAACGCGCTAAACATACTCTCAGCAGTCGACGCCGACGACAAGGGCAGCGCGATCCGGCTTGTCGCCGGGCTCCCGACAGCCAAGCTCGTCGGAGGGTCCATGTCGAGAGACGTGAGGAAGGACGTCGTCTCGAGGTCCGACTTGGTGCTCGTGATCGTCACGAACGAGTCAAGGAGGCTGTTCTGCTCCATTTTGGGCGTTCCCTTGAGGTCGAGGATCTAAAGGGGAGCGATATGACTGTGGTTCCTTGAGTCATGCGCGCGGACCGGGCTGACCTTTTGGAAATTAGAGAAAGAAGCATCGCCAATGACGAGCGTGTAGTTTAATATGAAACCTTCCGCCGGGTCCTTTGGATCAACCGACTAAGCCCTACGAGACGCTAGGACGTACATAGAACTTACGACAGGCGTGATGATAACCTTGAGCAGCGCCTCTAGGCGCGTCGTGATTTTCGTCAGGCTACGAGTGTAGCTACGTGTGGGTCAATCGATTAGCCTCCCATGTCACGGGGTCGTCCAGGGGGATGCTAAGTACCTGGCGGTGGATAGCGCTTCCCCTGGTAACTTGAGGAGACATGACTTGAAAACGCCCAGGTCGATAAGTAGCTGTGGCGTGTTCTAGTCAGGGTATCATTGTAACCACATGGTAGCAAACCTGCTCGGCCCCAATCTCTCTCAGTGGTTTGCTCTTCACAAGAGCATTGGTAAAGCGCATCAAAAGAAGACTAACAGCGGTGTCACGGACCGGCTCCTGGAGATTCATTGTATCACTGACCTGGAAGCCTTATCGAGGAAGTTCCTCGTATATTTTTTTTGTTCCACCAAAGGTTTGATTAATTCTGTCACCTGTTCGGTTGCCTGTGTGATGCCATTTAAGAATGGAGAGTGGCCGGTAACATGGTTCATCCCGCCCCAGTTGACCCGTGACATTGTATTAAATGAACCGTCGCAAGCTGATTCAAGCTCACGTAACTGAATGTTGATGGCAGCTGAAATGACGCTGACAGTACATCAGTCATCGGACCGAAGTCACTAATCAAGCTGCCAAACCTCATGAACAGGTCTCGCTCGGCTTGCAATTTGACCTTTTCTTTGAATTTCTCGTCCAGCTTCTCTTTGATCTTCTCCTCCAGCTGTGTTGCATCAGCTTTCAGTCCGATTCAAGTGCGGATGGAGACATGCCTCTGCAGCAGTAGTCTGACAATAGTCGGCGGTGTTGATGAGTACACAAGCTTGTTGGAGCTCAGTCTTGTCGAATCTCGAATCCATGGACTTCCGTACTTGAATCTGAGGTCTAATTTGTCTGCTGAATTAACATTGTGCAGTTCTAGCACTGGAGACTCTTTCCTACCGTTTTAACTTTGCAGATAGGACATCCTCTGAGAGAAGAGTCAGCATCAAGCAACAACGAAAGGAACGATAGACAAACCAGCATAAAATTTTAGCCACTTCTTCTGTACCCCACACAAATCAAAAAGCGCTTGGCCAGTAGACAGTTTGGCACACTGATCCAGACTCTGGGCGTAGAAATAGAAAAGTTCCGTTGACGAAGGGAGAACAGTCGGTGCCGGCTCGGGTTCATTAGGGGTGGAGAGGGAAGCTCGAGGTGTTGATGTTGTGGTTGGAGGTTTCGAAGCTGTATCAACTGAGCTGCGAATCTTGGAGCCACGATGTGGAGCCAACATGTCAGCTAGTGCTCTGACAACATTGAGTACAACAGTTTATAAGGGTCAGACAGAAACTTGCTTGTCCTGAGCGTCGACAAATACACCAAGGTGAGGTTCAAATGCAGAAGACATGGATTGGACCTGTGCTGTTGGGGTTGACGCAGTCTTCAGAATCTCATCCACCTGCACGATGGGTCCAGGGTGAGCCTCCACAATTCGTAGATGAAGCACGAACAGGAGTTGCCCATTTCTTTGCCATCGACAACTCAAATTCCGTCGTTTGCTGAAGGGTTTCAAGGAGCAATTTAACGGTGAGCGACTGACCAGCTTTAGCCAAAAGTGTTGAAATATCGTCCCTGGCCAACGAAATTTTGTTACGATCAGCAGTAAGAATCGTATTCACCATCTCCTTTACCTCGTTATTGACACAAACTTTACAAAAAGCCACCAGTCAACCCGCCATTCCGCGGGAAATACCCTGCCAGTCTCCGTTTCATGAGACGCTAACAATCGCCTGAACCAAGCGAATCGTCTCGCGATGTTGTCAAGATGACCCGCTTCGTCACTTGCTCGGAAGATGCGACGGTACTCTTTGAGCTCGAGTGCCACGTACCGCTCGATAAGTTGAACGCGCACATCTAGGCCGAGCACGTCAATGACAGCACAGGCATCCGTGATTTGAGAGGTCTTGAGCTGTTTGGAAGGATCTTGGAGGAAGCTGTGGTATAAGTTTTTAGGGAGTTTAAACCGTGGTTAGACGACACGGACGCACAACGAATCGAATTCAGAATCAAGCTGACTTCTAATTTCTCCTTGGATCTGCTGAATTCTTTTCCAAATATCCATGATGTGGTGAATGGATGTGTAGGGCTTAAACGACGCAGAGAGCTGCTTCACAGCCTAAGAAACATGTCAATGGCTTCGACAGCGAGAGTTCCGAATTCACCAACAGCCAACGAATGCGCGACCTCGGCGTACCTCTTCTCCTTTACTTGATCTTCTAGTTGAGTAAGAGCGTTAACTGCGAACAGGCAACATAATCATTTGTTTTTAGTCAAGGACAGACCCTCGGTGTCTCACCAAGCATTTGCAGCCGTTTCAGTGTTGTCATGCTCAGAGTGATATTCTCTTTCGCAAGATCCAGAGCTTGTATATCTTTTGTGATATTTCGCACTACGGCTTCCGATTCCGATGCTTTCTCGCGTATACGTGACATTTGCCCGAGAAGATCCTGCAGGGGATATTGAACAACCAATGAAGCACCCAGTGAAGAGCAATCTATACGGAGATCATTTCTTGAATCAATTGCATCTTTCCTGGGTCTTGATCCCGCCCAAGTGCATCTTGAAGCGCGTCGATCTCAGCCCGAAGCTCGCGTTCGTCTTGCGCGAGCTTTGCCTGAACGGCATCCAATT